>QRFJ01000228.1:805567-848990 GCA_006176705.1 Cocos nucifera | reverse complement strand
CGCCTCCGTGAGACCGCGAACGTGCTGGATGAGCTGGTTGAACTGCTCCGTATCCACTGCGGCTATAGACGGGGGCTGAGTCACCGGGGCCGGAGCAGGGACAGACGGACTCGGAGGGGATCGAGCCGCGGAAGCCGTCGAGCGCCGCGTCGAAGCCCTTCTGGGGGGCATTTCCTCTTTCCAGAGAAGGAATTCTGAAGAGGGAGAAGAGAGATCCGGAGCAGGGGCGGAAAATCGTCGCCGAGCACTCCTTTAAGAACAAGGGAACCTCGAAGGTTCAGGCCCTTCCTTCCCACAGACGGCGCCAATCTGTTGGTGCAGAAATCCGTCGCCGCCGGAGGTCGCCGCAATCGAGGCCGCTGGGCGCCGCCGGGGACCTGCAAAACGAAGTCCCGTCCGGAACCGGTGGGGTGGTGGCTCCGGCAGGACCCTCCGACGGTCAAGTTAGTTTCCGGCCAACAGTAATGGAGTGCTCGGAATGAGTTCCGGAGCTTAGAGATGTGGAGGAGAGCTTAGAGAGTCGAGAGTTCAGAGAGCTTAGCCTTAGTATGTCGGGAGGGGTCCTTTTATAGCGGAGCTTAGTTGATGGTGACGGCTGTGCCGTCTGGCAGAGAGTCGTCGGGCAGCATGGAGTTTGGTACGGAGAGGAAGGCGTCGTCCGGTAGATCGTGGGAGCCATACCGGCGAGTCGTGGGCCGCATGGAGTCCGGTACGGAGAGGAAGGCGTCGTCCGGTAGATCGTGGGAGCCATACCGGCGAGCCGTGGGCCGCATGGAGTCCGGTACGGAGAGGAAGGCGTCGTCCGGTAGATCGTGGGAGCCATACCGGCGAGCCGTGGGCCGCATGGAGTCCGGTACGGAGAGGAAGGCGCCGTCCGGTCTTGCTGCAGGCGACAGTTCGTCCAATGGAGTTCGGACTTGTAACAGAGTTCGGCCGAGGGGGAAGCTGGGGGAGTTCGTCTGGCTGAAGGGTCGGCCATCTGTAGAGTTCGGCCGCGGGACGGTTGCCGAGGAGTTCGACCGCTGAGAGGCCCGAAGAAGCTCGGCTGGCCAGTTGAAGGACTTCGGTTGCTAGTTGGTTCGGCCAGGGCTCGCTGAGGAGTTCGGTCGCCTAGGGTCGGTCCGAAGGGGTTCGGCCACTTGGGCTCGCCTGAAGTCGGTCCGAAGGAGTTCGGCCGTGGGGTCCGAAGGAGTTCGGCTGCATGGGCTCGCCTGGGGTCGGTCCGAAGGAGTTCGGCCGTGGGAAGTCCGAAGGAGTTCGGCTGCATGGGCTCGCCTGGGGTCGGTCCGAAGGAGTTCGGCCGTGGGAAGTCCGAAGGAGTTCGGCTGCATGGGCTCGCCTGGGGTCGGTCCGAAGGAGTTCGGCCGTGGGAAGTCCGAAGGAGTTCGGCTTCGCCTGGGGTCGGTCCGAAGGAGTTCGGCCGTTCGGCCTCTAGGCAGTTCGGCCCGGACCTTGGTGCAGGGGAGTTCGGCCTCTAAGGCAGTTCGGCCGTGGTTAGGGGCTCGGCCTGGCGCCTGGCGCTGAAGCTCTTCAGCGGCTACTGGTTACATTGGGCTGAGCGTCGGGCCGGGCTTCGGCAGGAGCGGGATTTATCCCCAACAGGAGATAGGATTTTTCATCCTCAATCGTTGGCTCTGGTTTTCTGGTTCCTCTAGTAATCTCTCCATCTTCGCAATTGCATCAAACTTCATGTCTTTATTGCCGCCACCATCGAACCAGGTTAATCTCCCCTCTCCCCCTTCCTATGTTCTCCCATCTCCTCCCCATTTCCATCTGCCCTCTTTTCTTTCTTTCCCTTTTCTTTTCTATGGGAACGTCTTACAACTAGAGATGTCAATCAAGCCAATTTTTTTTAAGTATCTGACTCATCCCAAACTCTAATAGGGCCCTAGGTTCCTTAGATATCTACTATGAAGATACATAATACCATGGAGGCTACCAAGAAGATAATTTCTATTCTTTCCTGCTCGATTCTCTAATGATATATAAAAGTAGGTAGAGTTGAACACATGTTTTTCACATGGGCCAAGATGAGAGACTCTTATTCAAGTATTCCATTCCGATTCATAGATAATAGATAACTCAATAATCCAAGTCTGGCTCTCAATTTCATTTTCATTTATCTGACTCAAAATTAAATGGATTGACGTGGGTTACTCTTCATCCCTAAGGCTTAGCTGGTAGTGGCTTTGGTATTTTAGTGGTGGCCCTGAGTAATCTCTTTGCCTTTGCAATCGCATCAAACTTCATGCTTTTCCCTCCCCCCCTCTCTCTCTTCCTCCATCTTCTCCCCATTTCCATCCGCCTTCTTTTTCTTTCTTTCCTCTTTTCGTTTTATTGGGAATACTTGCAACTAGAGATGGTAGTCGGGAGGTTTTTTTCAGATATTTGATTTATCCCGAGTCCTAATAGAATCTATTCAATAATACTTTATAGGACGTAAAATTTAAAATTAAAATATATTTGGATTTAAGACAGGTTTGGAATTTGCCCCTCTAGGATTGCTTGCAAGTAGACACGCTAGTCAGGTTTTTTTTTTTTTTTTTTTTTTTTTTTTTTTTTGTACATCTGATTTATCCCGAGCATTAATAGGATTTGTTTAGTAATACCCTATGGTCCCATTCTTTCAAGAGTAAAAAACTTATCCAAAAAATTATATTTTTTTAGATAAATATTTCTCAAACAGTATTTAGATAGAAAAATATTTTTTTCATTTTTTTATGCATTAAAAAATGTCTCGAGAATCTATTATCCATGATTTTTTACATCACTAATTTTCTAAATAAGTTAATAAGATCTATTCATATTTCTCATTATAGCCTTGATTATATAAATATTATTATATATAATAATATAAATATAATATGTTATATTTTGCAAGTTAAAATATATAATATTATATAATATATATTCATAAATATAGATAATATATGTTATATATAATATAATATAATAAATAATACTATATATAATAAAATAAATAAGTATAATAATATAGTATATAATATTAATATATATTAAAATAATATATTATTTTATTATATTATATTTTTTTATAAAAATATAATATGTAAAATAGTATATTATAATAATAAAATAGGATATTAAATTATAATATTATATTATTATAATAATATATTATACTAATATAATAAAAATAATATATAATAATATTATTATATTATATATAAGATAGTATTATATATTATTATAATAGGGTTAAAGGTATATTAGAAATGAAATAAAAATATTATTGTTTTGATTGATGGAAAAATAATTTATCCATCTTCTAGATGGATAAGATTTTTTTTTCATTTCATGGATAAATGCTGTCCATGAAAAAATAATTTATCTATCTTAAAAAGCATAAAAATATGAGTAAGTAGATTATTTTTATTATATTTTTATTTATCAAAAAATAAATTTTATAAAATTTAGAATTAAAATTTGTTCGAATTTGAAACGAGATCGTTAAATTGAACCCAAATCTTTAAATTGCCTAACCACTATTGCTGATTTTAAGTTAAAGAAACATGATATATATATATATATCCTAAAAAGCATGAGAATATGAAGAAGTAGGTTAATTTTTTTATTATACTTTTATTTATTAAAAAATAAATTTTATAAAATAGGTTAATTTTTTTATTATTTTTTTATTTATTAAATTTAGAATTAAAATCTGTTCGGATTTGAACCGAACCCAGATGTTAAATTGAACCCAAATCTTTAAATTGCCTAACTACTGTTGCTGATTTTAAGTTAAAGAAACATGATATATATATATATATATATATATCATCAAATCTTATAAATACCGACACAAAACCGGCTCCTTGTCAAAGCTTCCCGTTCGGCCGTTCCAAGCCTCCCACCCGATTGAGACTCCTAAGGGCGGAAAGAACAGAGGAAAAGTCAGGGGAAAACATCGGAAAAAATCAACGAGTAAGACCTTTTTCCAAATAGATTGATCATTTTTTCTGCTTCTTATCGCTTCTTTTTCTTTTCATTTCATAGAGAGCACCTGAGGCAGATCGGAGGGCTTTCTTAGGTTCCGGTTGGGGTTTTTTCCTCGAGTATGTTGGATTTTGTGCGAGTTGTGGCGGTGTGATTTGGTCCCTTGAGGTTTTGAGAGCTTAATCTTGGTAGAAGCATGATATTTTGTAAGGTTTGGGGATTTTTGATCGAAAGGATTCTTCTTTGGCTACGAAACTTTCAATTTATGGAGTTCTGTTCTTATGATAATATGAATATGATACCAAATCCATGTTGTGAAACTTGCACTAGGCCAAGTTCCACCTTTCTGAACTGTCATGTGGATGCATGAACAAGGCCTTTCTCACGCTACTCAACTCCCAGGGCCAAATATGTGTTATGGTAGCTTGAACTGGCCACCACACAATGAGAGAGACAAAGACTCAAGGCATGTCCTTTTCCTTACTTTCTGAACATTAGCTTTGTGAGATAGGAGGTGGTCTAATTGTTTTGAAAGGTTGGGTAGGATTCATGCTCCGAATCACAGAAACCAATTTTTGATTGGTACGGTCAATAAACTGTGATTGGGCTAATAGAAATCTATCGATTTTCTTTTTTTTTTCCCTCTAGATATTTGATATTTATCTGTTGTTCAGTCAAAAGGAATCCATCATGTCTATATTATCATTTTTCTGGGCATTGAAGTATTGCTTTTTTGGATTCATTGTCTTGATAATCCATAGTAAATCACTACTTCTAGATTTTTATTTTATATGATATTTTGAATTGATTAGGCAGGTTTGGATTGATCGGATGGGTTCCAGAACCTGAATAACTCGACCCAAATAAAGGTTAATTGCGAGGTTTGGGTACCCGATGAGTTTACCATTTTTTAATGAGACAAGTTTGGGATTTTTGGATAATTTTGTAATCGGGTTTGGGATGGGTACGTAGTAAGATTTTAAATAGATTTGGATATGGTAGGGCAAATTTTGCAGGTACACTACCTATTGCCATCCCTACCTACAACCAACAACTAACTTACTTGTGCATCGATTGCTCTGCTCACACACACACACACACACACATATATATATATGTATGTATGTATACATATATGTATATGTATATATATAATATTTTAATTTTAGTTTCGTAAAATTGGTACTAGTCACCCGCTTATCGCTAGTGCAGTTTTTCTTACAGACTCCAATAATGGATGACATGATAACTTCTTCTCCGCATGCAGTCAGTGATATTGGTGATGCAGCTGAAGGTAGCTCAACATGAACATCACATGCTTCTCTTTTTATTTCTTTCTTCATATTTTGAGCATCATCATATGTATTTTAGATGTTTTCTTGATACTTGCATTTCCTATCCTCTTCTGGCTCTTGTTCATAATTAATTTGCTCATGTCTCTTGTGGCTTCTATATTAAATTTATCTATCTTCCCATGAAACCTCCATGGTAACAATTGCTTGTGCTGCTGGAATGGGGAGGTTGCATTATCTAAATTTGAAACTGATGCATCAAGACTCGGCTCAATAGATGGCAAGCATTTATCTTTGGGTCTTCAAATTCCATCATGTATTTTTAACTACAAGTTTTTTGTTTCAGCAGTCTCACCAGAGATTGGTCAGATGCATTGCATGAAATCTCAACTTTCTTAGCTATTTCTTGTTTACTATTTATCCAACCTTGTCAATTTGATTGGACTTGTTGATCTGAATCCATCTTGTGGAATCCATTTTCCTATTTCTGTCATGTCTTCATGCTTGGCATTTTATAGTTTAACTATTCCAGTTAACAATACAGTCGATGGTTGACAGAATTTCGAGTGACACAAACCTGCATGAACACTACATTTTTCTGAGTTTCTATTTTTGCCATACCAGACAAAGTCATTTTCTATCACATTAAATACTGAACAAAATCATCTGACATGAAATGTTGGATTTCCTGTTAAATTCTGTCACAGAATGCCCTGTGAAGGAGCGATGCCAGGAGCAGAGAGAAGCCCTTCCAGGAGAGCCCCGTTGTGCTATCTGTGGACGTTATGGTGAATATATATGTGATGAGACAGATGATGATATCTGCAGCAAAGAATGCAAAACTACTCTTCTTGCTAGGCTTGCCAGTACCCAGAAGCCTGCTTTGGTCCGCAACCATCCTGTAAAAATACCTGTCAGTGATGAATGCTTTTATGTTAGAGCAGATAATAGACCCAATTCAGAATCCTTATCCACCAATCAGATTGAATCTTTGAGAAGCAAAATAGGCATTTGTATTAAGGGGAAATCTGTTCCTGCTCCAGTCTTGTCCTTCTCTTCCTGCAATCTTCCTCAGAAGCTTGAACAGAATCTCGAGTCTGCTGGCTACTTGATACCTACACCAGTTCAAATGCAGACCATCCCTGCTGCATTGGTTAATAGAAATATTCTTGTTTCTGCTGACACTGGTTCTGGAAAGACTGCTTCTTTTCTAGTTCCCATAGTTTCACATTGCTCATACATTCGACTTCAGCACCTTGCAGAACACAAGGGGCCATTGGCAATGGTTCTTGCTCCGACTAGAGAGATCTGTGTGCAGGTGGAGGAGCAGGCCAAGGTGCTTGGAAAGGGTCTGCCTTTTAAAACTGCCCTTGTGATTGGTGGAGATGCCATGGCTGGGCAAGTATACCGAATTCAGAAGGGTGTAGAATTGATTGTTGGCACCCCTGGAAGGCTGATTGATCTGTTAACCAGGCATGATATTGATCTAAATGAGGTTTCTGTTTTGGTTTTGGATGAGGTGGATAGCATGCTGCAGAAAGGGTTCCGAGATCAGGTGATGCAAATCTTCCAAGCACTCTCGCAGCCTCAGGTGTTAATGTTCTCAGCAACTATTTCTGAAGAGGTCGAGAGGATGGCAAGCTCAATGGCTAGAGACTTGATACATGTCACATGTGGGAAGCCAAACATACCCAGCAAATCGGTTAAACAGGTAGTAATTTGGGTGGAATCTAAGCAGAAGAAACAGAAGCTTTTCGAGATATTGATGAGCAAACAGCATTTTAAACCACCCATTGTGGTGTTTGTGGGTTCAAGACTAGGAGCTGATCTTTTGGCTGAAGCAATTATGGTTGTGACTGGATTGAAAGCTCTCTCAATTCATGGTGAGAAGTCAATGAAGGATAGGAGAGACAGTATGAGGCTGTTTTTGACAGGGGAGATATCTATTCTTGTCTCTACTGGGGTTTTGGGGCGTGGGGTGGATCTGTTGAAAGTACGGCAGGTGATAATTTTTGACATGCCGAGTTCCATGGCGGAATATGTTCATCAGGTTGGAAGGGCATCTAGAATGGGAGAGGAGGGTGTTGCAATTGTTTTTGTGAATGAAGAGGACAAGAAGCTCTTTAGGGAGCTTGTCCAGCACCTGAAATCTGCAGGAGCTGCTGTTCCGCAGGAGCTAGCAAATTCACGGTATTCAGTAGGCCCTTTTCCACTAAGAAGCCGACAAAAGAGGAAATATGGTTCTTAAATATTCTTGCATGGCTGGTGAAAGAGAGATGCATAAATTAGGTCCTTTGCTCAGGAAGTTTTAACTGCTGCTGGACCTTTAGATAATTTTCTTTAGTTCAAGAGGTGGTTTGTGTCGGTCAAAGAGCCTAGGCATCGCAAGTGTTGGTGGATCTGCTGGCTTCTGAGAAAACATCGGTACATGGTTGAAGGAGAGATCGAGGTCCTCCCTCCAAAAGCAACACCAACTGTGCATCTTCCAGCTTTCAATTGTTCTTGGTATTTTTTGCTTAAAAAAATATATTCTTGGTATTTTTCTTTAATAAATAAATTAGCAAATGACTTTGATTTTTCACGTTTTTGTTGTATGTTCCTTGGACATCAACCGCAGAAGCTCTAGGAACATCTCGAGGTGTCCTCTTAGCTGTTCGTTGCTGGCATTTCGTGCTTCCTCTGATTTCTGCTTCTTAATTGATTTTCTTTTAAGAATTATGAATTGCAACTCAGGAAATTTGGATAGTGCAGTGCTACTACAATGTTTACTTGCACAATTTTTGGATATGGGTTACAAGATAGTATGCAAAACGGTTCGTGACTTTTTATGAACTTAGTGAAACCATGGCTAAGAATACAGAATATAATAGTAATCAAATGGAGCACGCTTCTTTGATAATATTTACAATTTTTAAGTGTTTTGTGCGTTACAGAAGGTGTGGAGGGAGTGAAGGATGAGGTTTTCTGTTGTTTATTTTGGTGGAGTGCCAAAACCCATGTATGACATAATCAGAAAATGATGAAACATCTTTTCAGGCTCCTAAAGCTTAGAATAAGGTGTGCGTGATGGGATAACTTTGTTTTGACTTTGAATACTTCTGTTTCCTGTAGTCATGAGGAAAGTAAGAAAAACATGGCATGTCTGTGGACACATACATACATATTTATATTATTATGTATATGTAGTTCTTATATTCTTATTGCTTTTATTTCATATAAATTTATATCACATTTCGATAATTCATTTTATTTCTGGTCATTTGAGAAAATAAGACAGATTGATTTATTGGAATCTGTGGCTGCAGGCTTCTGCTTCTTTTTTCATTGTTAAGGAATAAAAAACCTGGAATCATGCGTGATTAGGATGTAAAAGTTCGATGGTTTCAGCCTTTATTTTCCTTAATAGGTCAATAATTGTGGCTTAGAGGCTATGTCTGATCAAAGGTTGGATTAGTAATCATGGTTGCTCTCACATTTTGCAGCAAGTCTTGCCAGAAGATTGGTCACCTTCTAGCTTACAGGCATATATGCAGTAACTGAATTTGACTGCCCCTGGTACTGTTTTCTCTTGAATCGTCTTACTCATAAGAGTGCAAAAGTATTTGGATAACGCTGGGATTTCTTAAGCACTGAGTTCTTCGCTTCCAATAATTGTTCCAAAGCAAGAATGGACTTTGCCAATATATACTGTTTTTGCTCCACAGCCTTTTAGGTAACCAGATTTTCTCATAGGCTAGTTTTATTAGGAACTTGTTTTCTATTCCATCGGTGCCGAAAGGAAAGGATTATGCTTCAGCTCCAGACACGGCTGCCACATTGTAGCTTCATTGTTCCAATGAAGCTTTGTAAGGTGTCTTACTTTTCCACTGCCACCTGAGGTCTAGAGGAGATGGTGTTTGGGCTGTACATCATGGTTTCTTGCATTTTATGCTATGATCATATTTGTTGTAAATTGCACTATCATGATTTTCACTGTTCCTGCCAAATTTTGGTTCTGAAGTTGACAGTGATCTTTTTCTTCCTTTTCATATGTTACCACAAATACTTTCCCATAGCATGTTTTCTGCTTGATGGTTAAAATAATTAGAAACACTTAATAGAACAATCGAGCTGTTTTAAGAGTAATGGAGATTTTTCTTTGTTCGACAGGTAAGTCATGAAATAATTGACTTTGAATTTGGAGAATGTAGAATTCAAGGTCACTTGCAATGATATAGTGAAACTGAAGCTTTATGCTGGAATTCCTTCAACTGACTGGTGTCTACTTCTGCAGGCTTCTCCAGAAACTGGGAATGTTTTGATCATGACAAAGGCCTGCAAACCCAAGTCATACACCTCCCCTTTTGCAAAATTATGACATCCAATCCTGAGTTGCAGAAGGCTTTGCACAATCTAATTGCAAAGATCAAAGGTTGCGCCGGCAAGGTGTATCTTGGCCAACCTGGACATGTGAAATTTTACCTTATAAGGTGGATCTATAAATTCTAGGTGTCTCAGACTACTTTGCTGACAGCAGTGCGATATCTAGACAGCTTGGGGGTGGGGTGTAACACTGGGCATGTTTTATCTAGCCCATAGAACAAATGTATGCTCTTTGCTCCATGGAGAACCTTTTTGCATTGTTGAGTTTGTGATGAGCTTAAAGATTATGATAACTATGCATTTTATTGAAAAGGATCATGGGAGTGCAGCGGCTGTATTCTGGCTTTGCGTTATGTGTAGTTGATTGATTGGTTTATGTTAGAAGTTGTGATGAGCTAACTCCTCAGAAAACATGGTGAGTTAACTTATTGGATGCTTGATATTTCCTCTAGATTTTGCTCGCTTGATTCAGTATAATGCTCTTGATTTAAGGATAGCAATTTTAGCTGATCCATCAAATTTTTGATTCAATTCAAATGAGGTGGATTTTATCTAATCTAATTAAAATTTGGGATGGATGTAGATTGTATAAAAATATCTGAAGTGGATTTGAATTAGGTACAAGATAACCGTGCTTTATCTTGAGCTTGATTTGATATAATTTTAATTTAAATTATTTTTTAAAAATTATAATTATTTTATAATATTTATATGATGAGATTTTTATTTGTCTATCTAATTCAATTTGCACCTCAACTCTACCTAATCCGAGATGGATGTGGATATAAAATTTTTAATTATGAAGTAAATATAGATATTTATCGATTCGATCTATATTTGGTCCATTGCTATCTCTATCTAGGTTATATCAATTTTTATGTAGTTGTTTCTTAGGTCTTTCCAACCTTCTAGTTCAACCAAAAAAAAAAAAAAAGAAAATAGACTAGATAAAGTCATTAATGTTTCTTGTCACGTGGCATATCTAAAATATGAACACTCAAGTAACAAATATAATTATTAAATTCTACAAAATGATAGTTAAGAAAATAACAAGTAAATAGCAGCCTTCCTACTATTTGTAAACATTGCTCTAAATATTCCTTGGAATTAATTATTTTACGACTTATAACACCCCTTGTTGCTTAAATATAGCCATTAACCCAAGGGACTCCCTGAGTTTGTGCACAACCAAACAAATCAAGCAGGACTACAGGAGTGGGGTGGGATTAGAGTTTGTGCACAACCAAACAAATCAAGCAGGACTGCAGGAGTGGGGTGGGATTATATGGATGGATGGGAAATGGATGGTGGTGCATGAAAAAGAGGTCCACGTAAGAGAGAGAACAGAAGAGAGGAGAGAGGGAGCGGAGGGGTATTGTGATAATTGAGGCGGGCGAGAAGGAACCTGAAGAAAGGGGTGGGCCCTCAACTACGAGAAAGATGTGTGTTGGGTGGTGGGATCTTGTGTTGCGGTGGCGACTCTCACTTTCATGAGGAAGGAAAAAAGACGAAGAAAAAAAGAAAAGAAAAAGAAAAACCTCCCAAAACTACCATTTCCCTCCCTCCGTATTCTCCCCTCGAGACATGGAAGTTATTATCGTATTCTCATGGAAAAAAAAGAGAAATAATACCCCCATTTCATCCCTCTGAAAAGCTTGAGTCCCAGGGTTGAGGATTCCTTCCAGGTTAGATTCCTTTCCTCTTCCCCACCCCGCCCTTCTCTCTTCTTTTATTCTTCTCTTCTACTCTCTCTCTCTCTCTCTCTCTCTCTCTCTCTTCTGTTATTTTCTCCCGAAGATTCCTTCCACTTTCTCCATATTCGCCAATAAAAAACTGATTTTTTCATTGTTTTGTGCTTCTGGTACGATCATGGCGTATGTAATCATAAAAATCTGATTTTTTCCCTTTTTATTATTTGTGTGGCGGTTGGGCTGAAATGGGATTTTGTTCTGGCTTGGGATTTCTCTCTTTATTTTTACAGGACCGCCCATGTGGATTTCGCTTCCTCAGATTGAAGGGTATCTAGGGTTTTCGCCGTAGGAGCCGCTGATCCATTTGGTTTCGTCTCCGCTGGATTTCTTTTTCCGATGTTTGAGGCCGGGGATTGCGATTCTCTGGTGTTTTTGTTCTGCTGATGGTTGCGCCAGCCGCAATTTTTTCGGAAATTTGAGAATTTTCGGCGTTTAGGAGGTGGGTTGTTGGATTCTTGAGCTTATCAATTGGGATTTAGGTTAGTTGTCGCGGGGATCGTCGGTGTGTTTCGTTTGATTGCATGTTTGGAAGATCTTGATAGGGTTCTGCTTGTTATGAGAGTTGTTGGTTTCTTTGATAGAGCTGGGTGATTGTATTTTGGTTGAAAAGGTAGGGATTTTTTTTGTTCGGAAAAGGGTGGTTGATAGCTGGGTGTCGGAGAAATGGAGGGCAAGAGCGAGATTGTGATGACTGAGAAGAACGGCAGCATGCATTTAGCCAAGGAGAGGCATTCAGAGGATCGGCTGTGCTCTGAGATGGAAATGGATGAGAAAGGAGGTCCTGGGAGTTTGGATGATGGCAGCGAGTTCCTGGTGCCAGATAAAGGGGAGGGAAGCAACGTTTTCTCAAGGGAAGCTCCTCTCCGGGCCAAAGATCCCCGAGGTACGAGGAGTTATGGCTGCGGCACCAAGAAGCTCAGATCGAGGGCCTCAGATTCAGTGGAAGAATCTGAGGCTCGAAGGAAGGACAAGGATAAGAACAAGCAGGAGAGGAAGCTCAGTAGGCAGGACAGGATCGAGCTTGGGCGCTTGTTCCAGGGGGCAGTAAGCTCTCATGACTGGGAGCTTGCTGAGAGCCTGATTTTGCTGGCTGATCCACACACTCTCAATGATGCGCTTTGCATAGCGCTGGATTCCATATGGTTCTTGACAACCCACCAAGAACTGAATGGGATCACTGAGCTGATCAAGAAGATTGTCGCCAATGGAGCAAATGATTTCACAAGGGCAGCCCTGAGGACATCGTTTCTTGCTTCATGCGTTTCTGCCTGTCAGAGCAAGACGATGAGCTTGGCTGATACTGTCAATGTCATGGCCCAAAGGTAAACTCCTTCCATCCTGGTTCCCATCCATGAACATCTGAAATCTTGATTCAATACATGATATTCTTGGACTACTTCTGCAGTTTCTGGAAAGAATTCATGCATTCATATTGGTCAAATTATCAATTGGGATTGTTATTTCCATCCTTTCATGATGATGGTACGTCACACAATCAGAGGTGTTCTACATTTTATTAATAATTGATCTTTGCTGTTTTGATGCTTCATTATCAGGTTACATGAACGCCTTCAAGAATGTCATGGAGATGAGGTTTTGAAGGCAGAAGCCAGTGCCAAAGTCCAGAAGTTCACAGAATGGGCTTTGAAGTGCATTGGATTTCACTCTCGTTGCCAGGAAAACAAGGGGAGAGGAAACCACAGCAAAATTCTTGAGGTCCAACTCCAGTTGTCAGCATTCAAGAACTTTTTGGATATTGCTGGCAATCATCTCACAGGAAAGGATTTCACTGAAGCCTTTGACGCTGCGTGCTTCCCTCTTACTCTCTTTTCTAGCTCTTTTGACCCTGGCTGGGCTTCTGGAGTCTCAGCAACAGCAATACAAGGGTTGCTGGGGATGCTGGTGGAAGGAGGTGCAGACAATGTCAACCAATGCTTTCTAGAAGCTTCACGCTTTGGGAGTACAGAACTTGTGCGCATTTTGCTTCAGGTGATTAATCTATCTCAGTTTAAAAATTAACATTTGTTAATTTGGATTTCCTAACATTCAGGTTCGATATATATAGCAAATGCTGCTATAATTCCATATTATGTTATCAGAGGATGCTGGTGATGAAAATGGATAAATTAGTTTACTATGTTGTCTTGTATGCTGTTAGAAGCTTTTTTTGCATGGAAGTGTTAATTTCATTGCCACATAATGCCATGCTAAATGGTACATATGGATAATATTTTATCAATATTATAGATGCACATATGGTATAGATCACCTTCCTTGAAACCTTCACTTCCTCTAGGTATATGTAATGACCACTACTGATGCTTGTGGCTGTAAAATGCTGTCATATTCAAAATGTTAAATCTTATTTCCCTGATTATCTTCATGAGGACTAAGTTATTCTTCTTGGATTATGATGTTTGGCATGGGTATCTAATTTGAAGGTTCCTGACTTTTATTCTCTTGTGTAGATGCTAAATGCTGAATACTCTAGGAAGCATTTCTGCATTCTATGGAAGCTTTGCGTGCATGTCTACCAATGACACATGGACACAGACATGAGAATTGCATTCGGACACACATCCAAGTATGACTTAGCACGAGGAGAAAAAGGAGATCCAGGGATATGCAAAAAAATATTAATCAAAGGACATTCAGATACTGTATAAAAGAAAACTTAAAAGTAGTATTTGTTATGGTGTTTCAAGATGCCCAGTTCTTATCCAATCTTTGTGATTAGCTTAGGTCTTTAGAAAAATGACATTTTACAAACTTATTTAAATACATATATTCATGACCAATCTCTAGAAGGAGCAAAAGTTAATTTTAGCATTATTTTAGTGGGTCAGACTCATCATTCAAGGAGTCCAACTCTTTTCCAATTATTAGAAGCTATAGTTAAAAAGGGTATCCTTGATAAGTATCTAAGTATCTGATGCTTTTCCAATTCAGAAATGAATCTGGCATGGATTCTCGGAGCTGGACATGTGCATCCAGGTACCACCCAAATGTATGCTAGGATTTGTCTAGATTTCAGCAACACAAGTTGTAGAAACAAATAGGAGAGGAAAAGGAAGATAGAAGAGGGCAGGAATGCAGACTATATTGAAGAAAAGGCATATGCTATGGCCGGTTCATCTTGTCACATCTGAAATAACAGGGCATCTGTATTCCCAAAAATTTGTGATACTTTCCTTTCAAATTTTAGAAAGTACCAAAAATCGAATGCGAGCCACTTTAATACAATAAATTTCTTCCTTTTTTCTCTCATGTGAACACTTAAATGACTTCTCTAATCTTTCTTTCTTTCTTTGGCTAAGCAACTCTTCGTTGTTTTTAGTGAAAAAGACTGGAAATGATTGCGTTCATTTAATACTTTAGATAGCAGTGTTACTCCTAGTTAGAGATGGAGTGAGACATAACTGTTGCCTCCAAACCATTGAAGATGCCAATAAATTTCTCACCTGAAAAAGAAAAAGATAAGCTGGTGTTCTTACTAAGTTCTTACTAGAGTTTAAAGACCAGCTGTCCCATTTTGCAGTTCAAATCTTAGATTTAATCCACACTTTGGCACCACATGCATGACCACGCCTTCTAAATAATTTCCTGAAGTGACTGATGGAAATTTTTAAAAGAGAGTTGGCTAAATGTTGAGAATCTGGGAGTTTTGGCTAGAATTTAAATTTCTTAATCTTGATGGAAAATAAGAAAAAAGCAACGGCAACCAGATATTTTAAAAGAACGTATGGAGAAGGCAACAAAAGAGCTATTTCAAGTGCCCACTAGCCTCATCTTTGTTTATTATCAAAGGTATTGACTTATTGCTAAAGAATGAAGACTGATGTAACGAACTTCTAACAATGCATTTGTAGTGAGCCTGCACCAATTGTGATATAGCAAGATATTCTACAAGGGAAACAAGATAGTAATGTTGGGTGATGAATCACTTAGAATGCCTTCAGAGAGTCAAGACTGTTATGTACCCTCTTCATCTTACGATCTTGTTACAGAGGCCCATACAACTGGCTGCAGTTCATTATTTATCTATGTAATAATAAATTCATTAAGTGCCTATCTATAATATTATTCTGTTTTATGATATATCCTGCCATATTTGATAATTTTGTGAAGGCTGATGATTTACATCATTCTTACTTCAATTTTACATGGTAGGTTTAGAGTGAAAGTTATTGCTTATCACTTTATGACTTCTCAGAAAAAGAGTAGGAGCTCTTGTAGAATTGGCTATGGAGGATGTTAGCTGCTTGGTTGTTTCTTTGGGATGATCCTAGTTGTGACCAAGGCTTTAAGCTTATTATTATTTTGAATTAAATTTGGTGTTAAAATTGCATTCAAAAACAAACTCCATGGATCTTGAAACGTGAATGAGACAAATTATGGAGTTAGGACCTAAAATAAAATAGATTTTTAAGTGAAAGGAGCTGGAAGTAAGAGCTACTGATTGGGGCTAAATTGAGATTTTCCATAAGGAAAATTTTACTTTGTCAGATTAGAACATAAGTTGTCAGATGGAGTGGTTTTTTTTTCTTTTCCCTCCTTTTTTTTGAGGGAATAAGCCATCAGCCTTGCAGTTTGTTATGTCCTAGTTAAAAGAGCTTCAGGCACCTCTTTTCACCTTGGTGATTCTGGTTAGTTGACAAAAACCTGGATCTTATGATGTTACGGCAGATGAATATGTTTTGTACCTCTCTTCTTAAGGTCCTATTTCATCGTGAGCAAGAAAACTTGGATGAAGTGGTTAACCCAGAATAAACTATCCTTAACCTGCTCAAATACAGGATAAAAACATTCCATTTTTGGTACAGTAGTTTTATTCCAGGTTATTTGCATTAGGTGGGAAAAAATGGCCTTTTCAACTTTTTCTAGTGTCCATTTTTCCCCTGGAGCAAGTGTGTTGCAAAAGATTGTTTAACAGAATAATAGGTTCCTGTCCCATTTTTGCTATAAACCCCAAGCAAGAAGGGCCCAACGGAATTAAGAGCTTATGCAGTAGCAAACAAGTATACTTGAACTGAGTTTATAAGAACTAAAAGTGGGAAGTTGTAACTTAAGTAGAAGCTTGAATTATGCTATCATCAAGGTCCGCAATATCAGTATTGGGTACTTACTAGTATGTTGATGGTTTGGTTTGGTACGAGTCCATATGGTATGGTATGCATTCTATATCAAGACAGCTCTCAACCCATTTTTCTCCCTTTTTGTCACAGTATTGCTTAGAATTGGGTAGAAGAGGTCAGTATGGTATGATATGCACCCCGATTTTGGGCGGTATAGAGTGATTTCGCTTGGTTCTGACAAATATGGACCAAGTTTGTCTCATATACCGAACTGAACCTTTGTACTGTTCCAGTACCTTACCGGTACGGTATAGGTTGGTATGGAAAACCTTGGCTATCATATTGGATGCTCAAGGCTTTCAAGCCAGCTCTTGGTTGCATGACATGTGTCCCCCTATGAGCTGACAGCCAATAGTCTACAATGTTGTAATGCTAATAAATAGGCGTTGTGTTGGAACAGATCAGCATGCTAGTATCACACTAATACATAGATGTTATGTGGTAATGCCTATCTATTTGCATACTCATGTTAGTAATTAGCTGCATGAAAGTTGAGCTAGTTACCTTTTGATAATTCATTCATGATCATCAATAGCTCTACTTGTCAAAGGATCACAAGCAAGAGGCTTATGGATGACCGAGGAAGATCAGCATGTATAGACACCTGTATGTGTTGATGGTTATGATGGTGTTAATAGCTTAAGAGCATGCATGTGCTGTGGCAAGTGCATTCTGATTTGAATATCATAAGAAAAGTGTGATTTGTGCTATCAACCAAAGTTTTAAATCCTATGGAATAGGGCTGTCCCAGTTTTCCTATGGAATGGGACGTGCCACCCTCCTGCTCCGTCCTGACACTTGGGACAGGATGTCCCAAGACATCCTGATTAAGACGTTAGGACACTAGTTAAACAGTCCTATCTTGACACATGGGATGGTACCCCGTTCAGGTATCCCATGGGACGTCTTGCTGGGACCTGAATCCTTGCTGTCAACTATGTGGCAAAAACTAATGCATGTAGGAAAACTTGAGCAATGACTTTTAGGGGGTGGGGGGATGCGGCTAATGATGTGTGCTGGATTAGTTATTGATGGATGGTCCTGAGATGATGAGGGAGAGGGAAATAGAGTATGGAGAAGAGAGAACAAAAGCTCCGCAGCCAAGAATAAGACTTAGCAAAGCCTTCAAGAGAAGACTTAGTATGAAGAAGAGAGTATTCTGTCCTTAACAGTTTTCGGCGCTTAGTTATGGACAAGGAAATGCAGATAATGGTAAAAAATGTAGCAACAGTTTTATGACCGCAACCCTGGTTCACCAAAAGGGATAAATGTGAAGACATTAGGTATGTCTCTTTATTAAAATTGGGTTTACAGGATCATCACTGAAGTTTCATGGATTGGTTGAAGCAAAATTTATATCCTCAATTATCCCATTCAGTCAATCTTAACCACGACTTATTCAGAAACCAAGACATGTATTAATGTGCAATCATGATTCTGAATTTTGTCAAACACCTTCCAAATGTGCACAGTATATGCCTTGGCATATAAAAATCATTAATTTGGCCTTTACATGCATTCACTTTAATAGTAACAAATCTTTTTCATCTCACTGTGGTTAGACACTGATAGATGAATATAAAGTTGCACATGCGGGAACTAGTTGGAAACAATTCATTTCGAGTCATTTCAATGCAAGAATATTTTTTTTTCTTTTCAGGGATCAATGATATCCACACAGGGTGTTGCACATGTTATACTTTTAATTTATGTTGCTGTTATTTATTGATTTTGATTACTAAATGCATATGTGATGTTTTGCCAGACATTTTTCTGGATAAATATCTGCAACTCACTATATTATTATAGGGATCCTTGATCCAGAGGGTTAATGTGTGATTATGGAATGTTGGTCATTCTGGGATATTGGGATACTTATTTTAGTGAAAGTGTTGTTTATCAGAAACTGATTGATAATATGCAATCTTTTGTACAACTTATGCTATTTGAGTGCAACCAAAATTTGAAATTTTGCTGTAAGTAGCTTGTCTTTTTGGAATGTTTCAGATTTTTGTTATTCAAAATGACTTTTTATGCTTTGATATGCATATGAACTAGTAAACTTAACCCATGCTTACTTATTTCTTTTTGTATGAAATGTATGCGACTTTGTTTGCCAGAATGAAACTGCACAAATATGTAACCATACATCTAGATATGGCTGAAATACATTGACATCAACTAAGTTTATCAATCAAAGCCATAGGATGTTATACATAGGTTGAAAAGTTTATCTTTTGCTTGCTAGCAATCACTTACCTGTAATGGTTTCCTTTTCTTCTTCTTCTTCTTTTTTTTTCATCCTGTGTTCTGTGTTTTCTCAACACCTCTACATTACTGCCCTTTCAACAAAGTTTCTAAACCTTCTTAATATAATTATCCATCCTTTCGGTTTTTAGTGATTTTTATTATGGTTTATTCTTGGTCATATGTGTTGTGCTTAGAGCTACCCTGATACCGATTGTCGTTGTGGTATCACTTGCTCTGGTACCACCTATTAGGAAGATCCTCCATGCAGAATACGGATCTTCCAGGTCCAGGATTGATTTCCAAGTCTAGGATCGGAACACCGGTGACGATGTCGATACCATAGAAAAGAAAGAAGAAATAAAACAAGAAACACAATCAAATACGTGAATTAAATCAAGGCTTATCTCCACAGGGCATGCAAGCTTCACTATGAAAAAAGAGGATTTACAAGAGAAGATCACACCCTCAACCCTTGTACACCAATCTCTCTCTCAGCAAGAAGCACTCCCTCACAAAAGCTCTCTCTCTCTCTAGGAGACCTCCTGAAGTGATTGCTGTCCGCTGCCTAGCAGTCTACTTGAAGCCATTGCTTTTGCTCTCTACCAGTGCCCTCTGGTCTATTGCTTGCTGCTTAGGGCTCTGCCTCCATGCCATAAGTACCGTTTGCCCACAGGGCCTTTTAAAGGCCTCAAACTGAGTCCTAAATCAAGTCAAAACCGATTCAGATCTCCTAACAGCACTCCAGAATCTCTCCGACCGTCCGATCTTGATTGTAAGCACTGCTGCCTGTTTGATCACACAAAACTCAGCTCGAATTTTCCTGTTCATATGGTGAGCTGCGTGAAATAGCCAAACACCGCTAAGCGGTTCACATGGGGCACATAGACCACATCACAGTCCATAGACCACGCCACAATGCACGGTAGACTGCATGGCGGGGCACATGGACTGCACCCTCCACCTCCTGCACCGCGTGGTTCATCTTGAGACACATGGTGCTGTCTGGGCTAGGGGTGGCAACGGGTTGGCTATGGGTTGGGTCAACCCATATCCATACCCACCTCGCAAGTAAAAATTCTATATCCATACTCGTCCCATATCCGCTTCGGATTGGATTGGGTATATAAGAGGGATTAATTGGGTTAGATCGGGTCGGATACATATAAACAATATAAAATCATCATAATTTTGAATGAAAAATATGTATTAAAATTATATCGAGTCGGGGCATACTATTATCCATACTTGACTTGAACCTGCTTTGGGTATATTTTTTTAGAACCCCTACCCACTCTAGGTTCCAATCGGGTTGGGCAAAACCCGCTCCACTCGGGTTGGGTACTCGACAGCTCGGATAAAATTGCCACCCCTAGTTTGGGCTGCATTGCGTGCGGGCTACACACGTGTTGGGCTGCAGGTGCTTGGGCTATGCGCGCGCCTGGGCCGCACCAGCTCCTACTCTTGCTTAGGCCGCACTAGCTAGCGGGCCGAGCCTGTGGCCTGCTGCAGGCCTGGCTTCTCCTATGGGCCATGGGTGCCTTTTTGAGCTTTTTCTTGCTGTGAACTTCACTGTGAGCTCCTTATGGGTTGAATCTGAGATGTTTTTTCTTAACAATTCTTCATCTCGAGTCGACATTCAGCCTCCACCTAACCTTGAAAGCTTTCTAGATGATCTTGCTCCCATGCCCTGGGGCATATGCCTGTTGATCATGGATGGACAAACATGGGGTCGAGCCAGGCCGCTCGATCTCATCTTCATCATATGCTATGCTCCTCCTGACCAGAAACTTGCTTGGGATAGCCTTCTGCGATAATAGGAACTTCACTCTGCGATGTCGTTTATCGTCCTTCCGAGTCTCGTTTCTCGTTTCCAATTTACCTATATCTGGAGCTCCACCTTTCACTGGGCTCTCATTGGCTTCTGAAGCTCTATCTCGCACTGAGCTCCCTACCAAGAGATAATGTTTTCTATACTTCTTCTCCTTATGATAATCCTACTGCTGTGCATAACCTTCAGAATTTCGTCATCAGCTCTCCATCTATAGCCACTCGAATCCAGTCTGATAAAATTCCTTCTGAAACAGGGTATGTATCGGATCTCATCCAATTTCTTTCTCGTTCTATCATGTATCCGTAAGCTGACCGTCCTGATGCTCTTGATCGCACAGCTCGATTCGAGCAGTGCCCTTACTGCTCTCCACGGAGTCAAACATATCTTCTCTACAATGGATATGATGTGAATATGCAGAATCCAAAATTTACTAGTGGAAAGAAGTAGATATCTCATTTAAGACCATAAGCACATCATCGTCTCATCACTGTCGCTACCAGGGGCCGCTGTTGCTGTAGTCTTCGTCTGATCCTTGAGCTATTGGCAATCTCTGACTCGATGTCCCAACTCGTCGCACCGATAGTATCTGATCTTGGTCAAATCTCTCGTCTTGAATTTGGACCGCCCATCTCGCAATCTTCTACTGCTCTATTTTTTGCTGCCACTATCCCTAGATACCGTCGTAGCCGAGTTGCTACCTGAACTCGAGGCTCAATTTTCTCGCCTCAGAATCTCGTTCTGGAGTAGAGCAAAAGTTACCTCTTCCATCTTGATGATTCTCTTTTCCACAAGAAGAGTAATTACCAAAGGCAAAAGAAGAGAAAAGCAATGAAAGCAAGACCAATGTTCTGGTCTTCTCCTCAATTTTCTCGCCAATGCTAAGGAGGTCAGTGAGGATCTTCTGAAAATTACTAAGATGCTTTTGCATGCTCTATCCCTCGATCATCCACAACTGATAGAACTGCTTCTAGAGAAAGAGAGCATTGGTGAGTAACATTGCCGTTTGGGAAGTCTCACTAAGCGCATGGATTATACTCACCGTTTGCATCTAGAGCCGCCTCCAATCTTTCACCTTCATGGTAGTCGGCATCTCCTCGCACAAGAGAGTATCTATCAATCTTTGTTAGATGAGCACGTCCTTCACCTTTGCTTGCCACAGAAAAAAATTACTCTTTCCATCATACCGGTTGTTCTCCACCTTGATTGAGCTTGTTTTCTCCATCTTCTTTGATCTTGATCAACACTACCATCCGGCGCTTTCCTACGATCTAGCTCTGACTAGTAACCTAGCTCTGATATCAATTGTTGTGCCCAGAGCTGCCTTGATACTGATTGTCATCGCGGTATCACTTGCTCTAATACTACCTCTTAGGAAGATCTCTTGTGCAAAATATGGATCTCTCAAGTTTAGGATTAGTTCCCAAGTCCAAGATCGGAACATTGGTGATAATGTCGATACCATGAAAGAAAGAAGACATAAAACAAGGAATACAATCAAATACGTGGAATAAGCCAAAGCTTATCTTCACGGGACATGCAAGCTTTACTATGAGAAAAGAGAATTTACAAGAGGAGATCACACTCTCAACCCTCGTATACCAATCTCTCACTCAATAAGAAGCACTCTCTCACAAAAGCTCTCTCTAGGAGACTTTCTAAAGCGATCGATGTCTGCTGCCTGGCAGTCTACCTGAAGCCACTACTTCTGCTCTCTGCCGATGCCTTCTAGTTTGCTGCTTGCTGCTCAGGGCTCTGCCACCATGCCACAAGTACCGTCTACCCATAGGGCCTTTTAAAAGCCTCAAACCAAATCTCAAATTAAGTCAAAACCGATTCAGATCTCCTAACAGCACTCTAGAACCTCCTTGACCGTTCGATCTCGACCGCAAGCACTGCTGCCCATTTGATCGCGCAAAACCCAGTCCAGATTTTCCTGTTCATGCGGTAAGCCATGTGAAATCGCCAAACACTGCTAAGCAGTCCATGCATGGACTGTGTTGCAGCCCATGGACCGTGCCACAATGCGCGGTAGATCGTGTGGCAGGGCATGTGGACTGCACCCTCCACCTCCTGCACCGTGTGGCTCATCGTGAGCCGTGTGGCGCTGTCTGGGCTGTGTTGCACGTTGGGCTGCTAACGCCTGGGCCACGTGCGTGCTTTGGCCAGCTCCTACTTGGGCTGCGCCAGCCAACGGGCCGAACTCGTGGCCTGGTGCAGGCCTAGCTTCTCCTGCAGGCCATGGGTGCCTTCCCGGGCTTCTCCTTGCTATGGACTTTATTGTGGGCTCCTTGTGGGTTGAATCTAGGATGTTTTTTCGCAACAATATGGCCTGTAGTAGTTACTGTTTTCATAAATATCAATTTTTCATGCATTTAGTGGATGGTAATCAGCATGCCTTTGATATGAAGCAGTTGTATTTCAGTCAATACCTGTAACGGAAACATGTTCTGTATTAGACATTTTTAACCTTATATGCTACGTAAATCAGTTTTCCATCTATGTTATATGGACTTGTGAATATGTGTTGGGTGTAGATGCTTGTCTAACTACTGGATCCTTTTGCTAAATTGAACAATTTCGTCGTGCCCTATGTCCAAGTTTCACTTTAATAAACATGTGCAAGTGTTGTGCGGGCATGGAATGTTAAAGCAAAGGGTCCCAGTGACAGGTTTTTGTTTCCACATGCACGTGATATAGGCTTTTCATAGAGAATGCTGAATGCATTTTGGAGCAACTTGGTATCAAAATATAAGCATTTGATTTTGTACTGGATCTTTTCAAGTAGTTTACAGCTTGGAGCAAGCTAATATTTATAACCTTTTGCGCGTGCGGAGGAGGTAGGGGATGTGGTGGTTGGGGACGAATGGAGGGACTTTTGGGTTTACTACATGCATGGAAGATATTATTTGGTCCTGAAATTTTAAAAAATTGCATTTTTTTAGCAGAAATATTGCTTGGTGATTTTCGATAGGTGACAAGCTGAAGGAGGTAGCATTGGATTGGAGCCAAGTTGGCATTGGTGAATGTGATATGCTTATCAGAACACTTTGAGCAAAATGATTCCCTTTTCATGAATGTCTATTGTTGTGATACTTCTGCTGCTGATCATGATTACACTTGCAGACTCCTTGTAGTGAAGGTACAGTGGAGGCTGCTGGATTTGGAAATTGGATCATTCACAACTCAAGTTGGGGTTCTAGAATTTAATCTGTTGACATATTTGAGACATGGATCTGGAGATCAAACTGAACTCATGACGAAGTCTTTCTAAGTATGGTTGGATTTAATTGTGAAGCTAAAAGAAGAATTTTGACTTTAATTGAAAGACATTAGGTTTATGTTTTCTTTTTTTTTTTTAAATATTGGTGGTGACTATATGACACATATTTGCATGGAGAACTGCTGAAGAGAGGCTTTAATCATAGGTGGATGATGAGGAGAAACATTTGATAATCTCACTTGTTTCTGCATGGGTCTCTATATTCTGAAACCAGTTACCTCCAAGATTTTGAGATTCCCATGGGAAAGAGAGGGAGAGTTGTGGGACCTATTGTTCGTGCAATTATAAGGAAAGATGACTATACGGGTCTGTTGCTGGGAGGGAACCAACTAAATGCTAGAACTTAGGTCATGGTATTAGGATGGATCATTTCACTTTTCTGCAATTGTAGCTTTACATCATTACTGTTAATCATTTCCCATCTTTTCTTATGGTGCTTGGAACAAATCACTTTGCTATTCAGTTGAATCATCTATATGTTATCTTGGTTATTTATTTAGTAATTATCTCTAGTTGTCAAACAAAAAATTATATGAACCTAAAAAGTTGATTAAAAATGCTCATTATGCCATTGAAATCTGACATCACTCTGAAGTTTAGATGATATATGAGATTTATAATGTGAGTAGTCTGTGAAGAAAATTTCTTTGAATTTCAATTGAAATTCTGATAATTGCTGCATTGACAGGAAATTGGTAAATCTGTTGTATTATGGATGCTGCTAATTCATAGATCAAGTGTAATAATTGTTAAGTAGAATGATCTTTTCCTTTCCTTTGAATAAAAATTAATAATGTCGAATGGAAAACAAACAAAAAGTGTCTTGTATTTGCTTATTCTATTCCCAACCTCCAATACCTAAGCTATTTTTCTGCTTTAGACGTACCAATTATCATATCCAGGTGTATCAATAATATAGAATATCTTAATGTCAGTATTTAAATTATATATTGGTGCATGACATTGGGTAGCTAGTAAGTAGAATTTTAATTATATTCATTAATTCAAAATTGTCAAGCTTGTATAATTTTCATGTTTTGTTTCTCATTTTAATTTATTGTCTATTTATCCTTGATGATAAGATGTATAATTCTTACATTGTTAAAGTTTTCTCATCGAGTCATAGATATACGGTATAACATGCAATGACTTTACAAGCATAAGAAATATAAGCAGATGATTCAAGAGCCTATTTTGAATGCGTTGCTAACAAAACTCATGTCTCATTGCATATCACAAGCTGGTAAGTGGGGTGATGTAGCATCTTATGGTAAGGTTCAATTTGCGTTGTTCTGCTTGAAATGTTTTAATGTTGTGTTCTCCAACCTGGTTAGTTCTTGACCTTGATAATACATTGCAAACCACCATTATGCAAAAATTGATTTTTAATAATTGGTTTCTTTATCATATTGTAGTTTACTCCTAAACTGTTTTATCTCGAGCCATATTTTTATTTTCATGATAATCAGTCTCAGTGGTATTCGTTGAAGACCATCTTTTGGTGCAAGACTAGTTTATATTGGTGATTGTGTTTTTGTGTTTTCTTGTTCTTAGCTTTCAAAGAAATCATGCATGTACATCCCATTTGCTTTGGCAATAATTTGAATTCTTGCTGTTGTTGTTTCCCCCAGTCGAGAACAGTGTTCATAAATAAAATACCTCCTGCTTCACCTGCAACATTCGAAGATTGTATTCCATTTTTCCAACTTTGGTGATGGCAAATTATTATCTAGACAGAGGGCCAAAATATCATGCTTATTCTCTGTTTTTAACTTCATCATTTTGTGAATTCTTATGCAGATTGCTCAGAGGAACAGCTTGGATGTGGATGTTGATCTTGCCCTTGGCTTTGCATCCCACTACTGTAAGATTGGAACCATGGAATGCTTGGTTGAAGAGGGGAATGCTGCGGCCTTCCTGGGCCCTCTGATGCGAGCTGCTGAGCGAGGGTGTATGCAAGTTGTCCAGTGGTTTGTCGACCGGGGATGCAGGGACATGGAGCTCTGTCTTGCGCTCACTGCAGCCACCTCCAGCAGCCAGGTGGGCGTCGCTGGGTATCTCCTCCCCAATGTCCCCCAACATGTCCTGGCAGCCCTCAGCATCGAGATCCTCAAGGCTGCTGGAGAGAGGAGCAGCGGGTCCCTCGATGGTGTCGCTTTTCTTCTTCGTTCTGACTTCCTAAGTGACCCTGCTGCTACATATGCTGTCGCCGACAGCATTTCCAGGTCTGATGATGAGGCAGTGGCCCCAGAGCTGAAGGCTTTTCTGAGGGAACACTGGTCAGAGGCTGCATTCGCTGAAGGGATGAGCTCCGGGCAGGAACACTACGTGAATTTTGCGAGGATTCTAAGAAGGGGTTGTTCCCCCATTTGCCTGAGGGACCTGCCACCACCCCTAGTGATGGCCATCGCCTACTTGCCACTGTACAGGGAGTGTGTGAAATCAGGTGGGCAGCTGCTTCCACAGAGGCTGAGAGGGCAGCTTGTTGAGGCTGCAAGTAGGCTTGGAAACAAGCCAGTGGACAGGGGGAGCCAGGGGAAAGAGATCCTGGCAGTTTTGGAGCATCACCTGCCTCGCTTCTTGATCCAATCTCCAAGCACTCCATCCATGCACCTACAGTGAGTCTCAGCAAAACATAACATGGATTCGAAGGAGGCATATGTTTTGTGTTAATCCTTTGATCTATGAATACTCTATACCGTATTCCCTGTGCATTTGTAGTAAAGAGTAGCAGGGATGGTTACTGGAGGAGGGTGTCTTTGAATGGTTTAGTCATATGCGGTTGGGAAGATGGTTGTGAGATTATAGTCTTGAGCACTGCTGTATTCGACGTTACCTAGCTAATATATATGGTGGAATCATCTCTCTTTCTTGATGAACTGAGAATGTGCGGTTCCATGTCTAAATTTACTCTCAACCTACTGCTAAATATGCTGTCTAAAATCTCAACCAGTTAAATGTCAGGGTTGCAGCTCCAAGGTGAGCTCCGCCGGATCGGATAATGGTAATGAAGAGGGAGGACATGTTAAAGACTTGCCATGTTTCATCATACAAAGCTCATGCGACGTGCCTATGAGAGATGGTCTGGAAGCTTGATTCTTGTCATGAACAGGCCTTCTGCCAGCTATTTCATTTGAAAATGAGGTGTCACCAACTTTGATACACTTGTTATTCATAACAATAAGGGCGACAGCATGCTGTCCTAATCACACGACCCATTCCCCTTTTGATGTATGTCTCGTATCTAACACACCACTGTAGGCTTAAAATGGTTCGGACCGTGTGAAAGTAGGCAGTGGAGGCTGCCACCTGCTTTCATCGTCCAAAAAAAAAAAAAAATCTTTTCCGGAAAAAACCAAAAATATCGGCCTCGTATCTGCCACCTGCCATTAGTTTTCGGATGCTGGTAGCCCATGGTTTTTGCAATACTGTTGGCTGTCCTGGCCCAAACCTGGCTACACAAGATGCTGTGATTCAGAGTAATTTGTTTTTTTTTAAAAAAAATTATTCATCAAAAAAAAAAATACCTATCAATTCTTTCATCTGAACTTACTTTTAAGTTCTTGGACCTCGTGAATGAAATAAAATCTCTTTAAATTATAAAAAAAAATAGTTTTAGATCGTGCTATTTTGATGTTTTATTACATAGTTTTCATCTTTGATTTGATTTTTGGTTACATATTTTCAAATGTAGTTACGTAATTATGATTTTTGATTACATAATTTTTATTTGAAATTATATATTTATGATTTCTGATTATATATATTTTTTATCTCTGATTATCTTTGGGTACATGGATGAAATCATGAATCTAAAAATAACTTCCCATGCAATTCAGGAAGATTTTATTTCCATACCGTAAGGTCCAAAAATTTAAAAGTAAATCCAGGTCAACCGGAAGATTTATAGATAATTTTTTTTCATCAAACCTAACGAGTGAGTCATTTTCTTTCCTTATCATGACCGCAATTTTGACCGGAGAGAGCAGATTTTTTGGTTACAAAGCATGGAAAAAAGGTGGCAGACAAGGTCGATTAACTTGCAATGATTCTTGCCAACACCACAACGAATGAGACTGGATGAAGGACGAAGGGAGACCAAGTATTTCAAAAAGGTGCATGGTGGCGGTGGACGACGAGAAGAACAAACACCGCAAGTTAGAGGGAAGTGGAGGGATCACAACCACGGTAGTCTCTTATTTATCAAAATGCGGTGGTGGTGGTTGATGGCGGCATGCAACGACCTCAAATGCAACGACCGATTTGGTCTACGTCGTGACCATATCGATATTTATTTGGATCATGAAAGGGGTCGATGTCACGGTAGCCTTCTGTTGACAATTCCCTCATCAGCTGTAGTCTTAATCCTTCCACCTGATCTTGTTATTATAGACTTTGACTGGTAGCTAGGTAGGGTCTCTGCCACCTTTTAAGCATGTTTAAAAGGTTGCAGCATTGATGCAAACCCTTCCGTCCATAGGAGGAGAAAAGTATTTACATAGATGACCAGATTCATGCATGTATAGCAGATAGACATAACCCTGTCTCAAAAAACCATCACTCCTTTAAGTACTAATAATAAAGGATAAGGTATCAAAATATGGCACTGGCTTTGACAACTGCGAGCATTTGATTGTGTTTCTCCATCAACATAACTAGAAAATACCTCATAATTGTTCATCCTGTGTCATTCTGAACCTCAGAATTTCAATGTTTTGAGTCAGAACTGCTGAAGGCCAATAACGAGCAAACCAGCCCTCACAATTCCACCATGAGTCAGACCGTCGGTGATAAAGGTTCTTGAACCAAGAGTTGAAAGGACATGTTTTCATTAAAAAAAGAACAAGCAGCAATGGAAGCAAAAGAGTACTTTGGAATTACTCTTGGACAGCTGATTTTTTCTGAAATAAGATACAAAATAACCCTAGGCTAGAGGTGGTAGCCATAACCACCAAATGATAAATAATTCTGCAAAATTTGTTAAACAACCATTGAGCATCCCTTGGAGAAGAGACTCTTTTTTTTTTTTTTATTTTTTGGTAACTTGGAATTTGCAAGTAGTACATAAGATTTAGAAGGGCAGGAAATGCTTGCCATGTCCATAATACCATTACCTTATTCACACCACAAATCCTTCTGTGCCATTAGAGTGAAAACCAGAGACCACCTTTGATGGTTTTCCATAACAAAAGAAATCAAGTCTGGTGCATTTTGACAAATGAATGCACAAAATTGTTTTACACCAACTTAAAACCCTAGTTTTTTTTTCTTTCTTTCTTTTTGCATCCCGCGTGTTTATTAACTTATTTATTTATAAAGAGCAATGATCTATCCATCCCTTGCTCATGTAACACCAATGAGGAGCTGTCACAGTGTTGCTCATTGCTTGGAAGACGCACAAAGTGGGATGTAAAATTAGATAATTCTTTTGTAGGTGAGATGAGTTTTCATGATCCAAATCATGCAAAATGCGGCAACCTGGAACAGGAAAAATCCTCACCGTTGACCAAACGACAAAATCTTTCTAGCTCGTCGAATCTATCTCAAGTTTCGTGATCCATTCCTAGCTGCTGACGAAGTGACAGAATCTTTCTCCTGTCTGGCTCCGGTCTATCACAAATTTGGAGCCATCCATATACCTTTGTCCTACCCAGTTTATCTCCATGGAGAACTTCACAATACCAGACTCCTAAACACTTGCCAGTTTCAGAACACCAAACTCAGAATCCATGGGTTCTGAATTGTAACTATCTGTTTTTATTTAAGTGTAACTATATCTGACAAAGTTTTGAAGACGCTTGTGTCATCGAAACAAGAACAGATTAATCTCAATCATAAAATAAAATACCTATCCATATGCCTAATATTCTTAGGTTTTGCTTTCTTTGTCAAACTGGCAACACTTGGCTATGGAATGCAAACATTTAAAAATGAGCAAAGTATGCAAGTTTTACCACGGATTCAGCAGTTCATCATTAAGAAATGGTCTGAGTTCTTCACACTGTGATTTGAAGGTTAATCAAAATTCAAGGTATTTCGTTCCATGGGCATGTAATCACCACCATTTCAGCAGGAAAATTCACCAAATGCCAGAACAATTTAATTTGTAAGTATTGATCTTATCATTCAAAAATAAAAAGAAAAGCACATTCCACTCGATGTAAAATAAAGCTTCTTTACAGGTATGAGGAGGCGATATTCCGGATATCAGAGGGCATGAAAGCCAAGACTATTAACACAAGAAGTATGCATATAGGAAGCAGCAACAACAAGAAAGGTGGTGGAGGCAATGGAGGCAGAATTAGTGGTAGAATCAGTAATGATGCAGTGAGGCAGATGAGTACCAGAAATGATTCCATGCTGAAATAGTTTGAAGAGAAGGCTTTGCGGTCGAGCCCATGCTGCTGAGGCCTTTTAATTACATTGTTGCTGCTTGATGCACTTGCTAATGTATTTCTCCTTGCTCCACCTTCCATCACACCAATCCAATAAGCCCTCAAGTTCTGAACTTTTGGCAATCTTGGCTCTGTGTTCAATGTCCCAAAATACATTTAAGTTCCACTATCAAGGCTTATCAGTCCCCACAGAGAACCACAGGTCCTTAAACTGTTTGCCCTTGTTCTTGTGGAGCAAAACACTGGTTGCTACTTGCTAGCTAGAATAATAGCCTTCTGATATGATGCACCTGAGTGGCACCAAGATCTCTTATCAATTTCAAGTTCCTGTCATCCACTTCACAAGCTAAGGATGCACTCCCACACAAACAATGTGAGTTATTATGCTGTAAGAGGATGCTCAACTGCAAACCAGAAAGCTTTAATCCCGTCTGAAGTATTGACGTTCCTACAATGGAGTCGAGATCTTGATGCAGAAACTTTCAAAACCAAATAGTGCTAAAGGAATACTGAATGTTATGGTCCCCTAAAACAGTGACCAGATTCACAAGTTCTAGGAGTATATTGGCCTTCCACTGATGTTAATTTCGTCAAAATTGCAGTAGATCCATATTTAGATCATCGAGTAATATAAGATCTAAAAGAAACTTACCTGTTAAAATGAAAATCTTGGAATAAGAATCCACATTAATTCAACAGATTTAACATACAATTTTAAGGCAAACAAAAAAGAAAAAATCAGGTGCAAAATATGGAAGAGAAAAGGAACTAATTGTAACAACCAGGAAGGAAAATTCCACTATCTGAACTCGTAGGCTTATGCCAAATCATATCCACACGCACACAAAAATAAATAAATAAACATTTTAAAAAAAATCAATGATTCCTTATTCTAGATAGAGAACCCTCATCCGAAACATCTATAAGAGGATCAAAATGTCCTGTAACTAAGAATTTTCCATTTTTTTTGAAGAAAAACTTTGCATTTAGGACCTTATCGATGATTGAAACAAGCATAGACCTACCACCCAAGTCCACAAGAATAAATAAAAAAAAAAAAGAACAGTATGAAAGAGAAAGCAAAAGAATACCTGTCCCTTTATTCTTGCCACTTCTGGAATTAAACTCTTTGCCATTCCAACCCTCCTAGCTAGAGTGAATCCAACCTCTAAAACCAAGATCGACAACAATAAAGAACAATGACAAGTGAGATCCCTGCATGCGTTCTTTCATGCTCTTTTTCTCCCGAGTCCACAAGACATCTTAAAAAACAAAACAAAACAAAAGGAAGCAAAATGCTTGAAGGAGAAGAGAGAGAGAGAGGGTGGTAGTGCTTTTGCTTGATGGGAAAGTGCAAACAGAGGGATGTCTGAAAGGCAAAAGGCAATACCTGTGATGTTGAAATGGGCTGCCTCACATTTTTATGCCTCATGTTTGGTGAAAGGTGGGCTTGGTTCTGCTGTCAGTGCATATCTATGGACTATGGAGGGTGGGGGAGAAGCGGTTTTGAGATATTGGGGTGGATACACTGCATTCTGCCTTCCATCCAGTCCACCCTCCATGCAAGTGGGGAAGGGTGGTGGGCCACATTGTTCTCCTTTTCTTTTCTTGGGAAAAAGCAAGCCTGTTTGATGTTTAAGGTTCCTCTCCCCTGGCCACCTTTCCATTTCCCCCCTCATTCCCTTGTCACTCTCCGCCTGGAACCCACTACCAGTCAATAATCTCCACTATATTTTACCCTGTCATTGTGTCTCCCTGTTCAAGAATTTGATCTTATATTTGACCCTTCACCAGTTATTGCATATGATACCACCATTAGGGTTCCAATCCTGGATCTTTGAAGTCAAACAGCTCAAAGAAAGATGGATGGTATTCCTTAAGGAATATTGTATTTAAATTTTATATTCTGCTAAGTAATATATGCCGAAAAATATTTAAATGTAGAGGTACAAATAATGCTGCACTTAGGTCAAGTTCAACAGAGCTAGCATTACAAGATCTAAAGTTACACCAGAGTGCGACTTCGCTAGCGTCCACAAATGTCCTTGCTGATTTGTTTTGGTTGTAGGTCTAGTTATGGCATCTGGAATGCCTTTTGATATTGGAAGTAGATCTAAATTTTACAGTTGCAGTCCATGAACCACCAAACATGTACCAACTGACATGACTGGAATTGCAGGTGGTCCATTTTGATTCAATCAAACGCATCCTGGATTCCAAAAAAATCCTTGTTTTGTATGGTCCTATACAGAGCCCAGCCCATGGTTTTTTGGAACTAGTGTGCCACCATAGCCAAGCCTCTCTCTCTCCCCTCCATGCTTTGTTTGTCTCTCTAAGCCCGGGGATTGGGTTTAAAGGAAGAAGGGATGAAAGAATATATAAAATAAAGAGATGTGAGGGAAGCTTGGTTGGAAGTCGCCGGCCAAATTGCACCTTGGATTCCTTCCTCTCCTTAGAAATCTCAGTTTCCGTACTCTCATTTGCTTGTTATGCCATCAAGTAGTTCCATCTTTAAACTGAAGTCTATAAAGTATGAGCATATAGAACGTTACCCCCCAAGTCCTCAGACGGCTATAAAATAATCCAGAAATGAATCTGACACTGTTCCCCACACGCCTTTCATCCTGATGGCTGCCCCAATGATTGCATTATACCATAAATTTTTTAAGTTCTCTCCCTCTTTTGGTAGTCTCAGCCAGCCATAATCTATGGAAGTAACCTATCCTTCCGATTTTAGAAGTAATGAGTTTCTAATTGCCATTTCTAGGCTACTCCTGTTTCAAACCATATACGGTGATGATAGTGTTATATTATCCTCATTATACATAGGTTCATTCTAAATTTGGTGCATGTCGGCATTCAGTTCAAACCGTGACATTTTTTTATTCTTTATTTTTTTAGGATCATTATTTACGAACTAAAATCAATTAAAGAGAACACCGCGGTCTTGTCCAAAATGTTTCTTCATTGTTCGCATAAATTTTAGATGGAACTTATATAAATCCTTTTTTATCCTAGATCAAGTGATAGAGGGGGTACGCTAACATGGTAGAGTAACGCCAATTTTTACAAATCATCTCAATCATTTTGTGAACTTTTCATACGATCATAAACAAATAATTTTTATGAAATTTCACAAATTAAGAGCCTATTTGAATATTCATACAGAATTGATTTAAAAATTATATCAAAATGGGACTTGTTGGCCCATTTATTTTCTATTTTCTAAGAACTTATTCAAATCCAATATGGATCCTAGTTTTTGGATCACCGGAAGAAAAAAAGAAGATTTATATAGCTTTTTCTTTTTCGAGATAGGATTTGGAGTGGATGATATTTGATTAATATAGAATCATGCTTAAATAAACAGTTCGATCCATAAATTCTCCATCCTAATTCTATAGAAATATACAAATATATTCTCAATTTCAACAAAGACTACTACCCTTACCTAATATTTGCCCTTCCGTGGAAGAAGGATAATCTCCATTCCTTTCAACCGGTGTTTGACCCATTGAACCTAGCGTTTGAGCAGGGAGGAGAGGAGAGGATGGAGCTAGACATACGGAGAAGATGGAATTTGACTAAGACATGGAATTTGGCGTTGGTGCTACGGCAGTCTAAAATCTAGATAAAGTTTCCTCCAGGACTTTGGTAAATGGAATATATAAGAGGGGATGCGTCCCAATGCAATTTATTGTACGCATCCTTCGAGTTTTAGGTGGTCTTCATCTCTACCAAGGCAGTTTTGTTCACTTCCCATGGAAGCGACAAGAACACATTATTTGGTGCTTTTAGGTTGTGCATCCAAAAAAGAGTTTAAAAAACAAGGCGAGCGTACTCTAGTTGGCCTCTTCCGGCTGTCAAGAGCTGTGAGCGTAGCTCTTGGGTCACGTAGAGGTCAGAATTGGAGCTTTGGATTTGAATCATTTGATAAAGAAATCACGGCAAGAGGTTGGAATATTCATGGGGTTTATTTTTTAAAAACTTTTTTACTCGCACGTAGGAAAAATTTTATTTATATTGCATGCAACACATAGCCAATACATGGCCAGCTTGAAAAAAAAAAAAATATATTATCCCCAAGGCCATCCGCCATTCTGACTCTCTCTCTCTTCATGAAATCTGCATCTGTCTTTCCTTTCCCTAGCTCCAACTTCTTTTTACCTTTGTTGCTGCTTTGTTGTCAGCATCCTCTCTTTCCTCCACACCTTCTAATTTATAACTTGACCTCAACATCTTTAGTTACCGGCTTTCATTTCTATTAGTTACCTATCGAGATCATCATCATCCTCCATGGTGTATCTACTATCAGGATAATTCAAACTCAGAGCTATTGCATGGTGATCAAGATGATGGATGATGCAGTAGTGGAGGAGGCATTGCTAAGTAAGATGATGGTGGAGAAGAGAATGATGTCAAGAAAAAAGATGGTGGCATGTTGAAAATTACATTTCTAATTTTTTTTTATTTAATTATCTCATTTAGTACATATTTTTTTTATTATTTTCCTTCTAGAATAGTTATTCTTGTTCTTTCATGATAATAAAAATTTATTTTTTAATAAATATTAATTTTTAAATTTATTTAGAAATCAAATAATTCGATATTTTATTTAAAAAAAATTTTGACATCATGAAGCATAGAAAAAAAAAGAGAGATATCAAGGAGAGTCTTCCTCTTATTTTTTTAATAAAATATGCTTCTCTCTCCTTTAGGATGTTATTATTATTATTTTTTTTTTTTGGTCTTTGTTCTGAATTAGGTAATCTTTCTTAAGTAACATCCTATTATACATGGTACAGATGATGATGGCCATATGGGCAAAGGGAGAGGTGTGAGGAACTCTAATCTATTTTTTAAAAAGTTGGCCTGATGACCAAAATGCAATTGGCTGCATGCGCGGCTGATGTGGTTTACTTAGTGTAGTGCATAATTTCTCGTCTCGTGGACAGGCAATACACGTGCATGCATGCATGCAAGTGTGATCCGATATTAATTATTATTTTCAGTTTCTATGAAACTAGTGAAAGAATCGAAGGGAAGAGTTCCATGATGGATCCTTTTGATGGTCTCGAGAAAAAATTTCTTTCTTGCGGCTAGAGGGTTCATATATGCATGAAAATATTTTTTTGGTTCAAAAAAATTGGTACGTATGGTTGAAATTAAATTGCTAAGCCAATAGTAATAGGTCTGAAAAACTACTGATGTGCCGACAAGAGCTGCGAAAATTTTCCATGTCATGTCTACCAGGATGGAATTTTTCTACTATATATTTATAAGCATGATATATACATGTATCCACGTATGCATGCATATATACATGTGTCTATGTTTCCCCGTCATCTTTTTGAAAGGAAGTGGATTTAATTAGCATTTTGTCCGAAAGTAAAAATTTCGAGTTGAAGTGACGCTACCTAACCCCGGCATTGGAGTTGTGGCAGTAAAGAACAGGGTTATGGAGTGGGCTGGGTCAAGATGTTTAGGGCTAAAATAAAGGTGGGTCATATCTAGCTCGACTTGGGGCTTAGATTAGAGTTTTTGCTGATGTATGCCTTGGCATCTGCATGAGGCCATAATGATCATCTATTGAATTACCCTTTCTTTCCTTGTCAATCAGGACAATCATTTTGTTTAAATATTTTGATATAATATTTCAAGGAGAAATGAGAGAGATCATTAACGAAAGGCAAGATATATTTGTCTACTTACATAAATCAAACATTTTGTTAAGTGGACATTTACACTAGTAAGATGGTTGAACCTAATTATTTGTTAAATTTCTCAATATTTACACTCCATCTCTCACTATTTTATTAACTACATATATCTCCTGTGTAGACTATAATTACTTTGACATCTTTTGGGATCAATAGGTAGGTTAGCATGGTATGGGAGCTCAAGATAATTGGCCATCCTATGCTTTCATAAGGATTTTTTTAAAGAAAAATCAAGCTTGTTTCAAGCCAAATAAAGTCTTATCTAATAGCCAAGTTATCGAAGAGATTAGATATATGCTTAGATTTTTAATATTCTACCAATCGTGCTTCCATTGCATATATAATCTTCCATGCATGCTAAAACTAGCCTTGTAGCTTTTGCGTTTTTTCCCTCCATCCTTGTGAGACTTTTTTGGACTTCTATTTTTTTTCCAAAGTTATCATTTTTTTAAACAAAATTTAAAAGTTATCATTGCTTAGCAATAGCTTTTGCCTTTAGTTCATCGAAGACCTCCCTCTTGCCCGAACAGAATTAGTTAGAAATGGCACGATTAGTTCATGGCAAGTTCATCTAGACTAAACAATCTCAAAAAGGCTATTTCAAAGTAATAAATAATACATTTTTATTAAGTCAATGCTTTCTTTTAGCTGAGCAGGTAAAGTCAGCTCTATATAAAAATTAATTATTGGTTATAACTTGACTCGCTACCATAATCATAATCATATGATATTTCTTTGAACAAGAGATCTAAAAGAAAGAATAGAAAATTTGGAGAAAGAATAAAATATTTTGGGAATGAGAATAGTAGTCGCACATTATCACGATAAACACATGCTAACACAAGAATATTTGGAAAGTTTGATCGAATAGATTTTGGCTTAAATTATAACTTTTAAACTCAAATTTAAAATACATCAAGAATGATAATTTTGCATACTCCCAGATTAAGGGAAGATGCTTGCATGACTACCATTCGAAATTTAAATTTAAATTCAAAATGCATTAGAAATTGTGATCGTACTGGATATTTTTTCATCATAATTTTTTTCCCCATTCCAAAGGGCTATCTTGGCAAAGTCAAGCGATAGAACAAGGAACTGTAATATTTTAAATAGCTTCCCTCGGATCGGACAGACCAAACTCTCATAGCTGGTTAAACCTCAAGACTATTAAGTAGTTGCTTAATAGTCTGCAATAGCTGCTTGCAGGCCATTTTTTTTTTTTTTTTTTTTTGATTATCATATTGTGCAAAAATGGTGTCATTCTCTGTTTGGAACTAAATATGAGTAAATTGTTGAAAGCCAAAGAGATACAGATATGCATTCTTAACTAATTTTTGCCCCTCTACTTGTTCCACTTTGAGATAAGATAAACCCAGCTGGCTAATTGAGAGAGTATAAAGGGCATGCATGGACTCTCACCCAAGGCAATGCATATGGCTCTGAATCAACAGATGGCAAAAACAGCTTTCACAATACTGGTTACTCCTATGGAACTGCTCATAATAAACATCATGAATGAATGAATGGTTCACTGACAAAAGAAAGATAATACAGCACAAAAATAAAACTACTTTTGATTTTCAAAAAGAAAAAAATATATAACCTTTATTTCATAATGTTTGATCGGATCATGAATCATAGACAAAGATTTGGTCATCCATCATCCAAATCTAAGAAAAGGATAGCCACAATTGCCAATAGTTTAACCAGCCCACATTTTTTCCTATCAACAAATTCTTCAATATTTAATCAAATCGTGACTGTGACAAGCTAACTTGCAAGAAACTCCTAGCCGATCAACTTAGGGCATGTTTGGTTGAGGGGGCTGGACTCTTGAATAGATACGAGAATGAATAACTCCTATTCTACGAGTTTGGTTAGGAAAGTCCATTCCCATTTTGATTTCAAGGAGGAACGGTGGTACTCCAATCCCCTAAAACCCAATTTTTACTCTCCCTAATATTCAAATTCTATTCTAATTCTAATTCCAATTATGGTCATAGATCAAACACATTAGGGGATCCGATTTTGGCCGTGAACCAAATGTAGCCTTATTTCTATCATGTCAAATGTGATTCAAGACTTAATGACAACACTCTAGCTTTTCAATTTTCTTGGAATCTCGTCATCAAAGGTCATGGCAATAAAAAAACTAGGCATTTGTGTGACTGTTTGACTTCCAAAACCTATCTTTTGTCATTTTCTTTATTTTAGTTGTTATAGAAATCTTGATTTAGATATTGGTTTAAGTGTCTTAAAAGATGCATGGCCAGGGTCCACATAAATATTATTCCTTCAAAGTTCAAACCCATTAACATGTCTAACAGTCTAAATCTTGCACCGCCTTGCAATAGCAATTCCTTTGACATCCGAATGTACATTTCAGACCAACCACCTATGCACTAACCAGATCCCATCCTTACTAAAAATCTGTAAATCCTTCGGTAAAAACCAAATTTAGCTTATGCTTGCGATGAGTTTACCAACATGGCACCACTAGTTCATGGCAAATTCATCTAGACTTGGCAATCTCCAAAGGCTATTTCAAAGTAATAAATAATACTTATTTTTATTAAGTCGATGCTTTCTTTAAGCGAGCAAGTAAATTCAGCTCTATATAAAAAAAAAACTAATTATTTGTTATAACCGCATGATCTTTATTTAAATAAGAGATTTAAAACAAAGAATAGAAAATTTGGAAAAAAATAGAATACATTAGAAATAAGAATAGTGGCCACACATTACCTCTCCTGTGTTATAATATTGTATTTATAGATATATGCTTATAGAAGAATACTAGTGAAAAGTTTGATCCAATTGATTTGAACTTAAATTACATATTTCAATTCCAATTTAGGATACAACAGAAATGGCAATTTTGCATATTCCAAGATTGAGGGTAGATGATTGCATGGCCAATGTTTGAAATTTAAATTTAAATTCAAAATGCACCAAAATGGTAATCATATCGGCACATCTCGTGATTAAGGCAGGCATGAATCAAATCTGATATCACTATAGTTTTTCATTATAGGTTTTTTTCCTCAATTCCAAAGGATTATCTTGGCAAAGTCAAGCAGTAGACAAGGAACTGTGATATTATATTTTAAATAACTTCCCTCCCGAGATGGGACGTACCAAACTCCCAACCTTTAGGACTATTAAGCAGTTGCTCAATAGCTGCGTACAGCCTTTTTTTTTTTAATAATAATTATTATTATCTTATTGTGCAAAAATGTTGTCATTCTCTGTTCTGAACTACATATAAGTAAATTAGTGAAAGTGAAAGAGATCCAAATATTCATCTTAACTAATTCTTGCTCTTCTAGTTGTTCCACTTTGAGATGAGATAAACCCAATTGACTAATTCATAGAGCATAAAGGACATGCATTGACTCTCACCTGGGGCAATGCATATGGCTCTGAATCAACTGATAGCATTAACAACTTTCACAATACTAGTTACTCCTGCAGAAATATAATAAATTTTAGGAATGAATCATTCACTTGAGATAATACAACACAATAATAGTACTACTAGAAGATTTTAAAAGAAAAAAGAAAATATTTATCCTTTATTTCATACTGTCTGATAGAATCATAAATCATAGACAAAGATTTGGTCATCCATCATCAAATCAAAGAAAAGAATAGCCACAAGAAATTTGCCCATAGTTTAACCAGCCCATCATTTTTTCTATCAACAAATTGTTCAATATTTAATCAGAATGTGATTGTGACAAGCTAACTTGCTCGAAATTCTGATCAACGTATTTGTTCCATCTCAAATATAATTCGAGACTTAATGACAGCACTCTAGCTTCTTGATTTTCTTCAAATCTTGTCACCGAAAGTCATGACAATAAAAAAATTAGGCGGTGTTCGATTGTTTTGACTTCCAAAACCATCTTTTGTCATTTTTCTCTATTTTAGTTGTTACAGAAATCTTGATTTAGATATTAATTGAAGTGTCTTACAAGATACATGGCCAGGGTCCACCTAAATATTATTTATACAAAGTGCAAACCCTTTAATATGTCTAACAGTCTAAATGACGCGCCTTGCAATACCTCTAAATGTACCCTTTAGAAGCAAACATTAGCCTTAAGTGGATCCTTTCATTAATTCCAAGGAGATATTGAGAAAGAATAAACATTACAACTTGGCACAAACCTTGCCACAGGGTTTGGTTGAAAAATATTATCACAAATCTATATGTGAAGTATCTCGTCACAGCTTTGCCAAAGCTATTTTTACAATGGCCATTGTAACTCACAAAAGAGAAACTTAAGTTGAAACAATTGCTGATATCTACCAAACCAGCCTCTAAAAGTTGGGTGTAATCCCACCTTCCCTAATGATCAAGAATAGTTGATCAATCGCTCTTAGACTCCAATCTTTGGCTCATCAAATACTTCATGACCCAATCCATAAGAAAGTAACATGGACAAAAAAGAATACAAGTTGAGGACTATTTGGACTCCATAATTGGAATTGGTTTTCCTTTTTTTTTTTTTTTAAAAGCGTCAATGCTTTTCATCACCTATATAACATAAAAATGATTAATATCAGAATACATGTCATGTTGGTGGGCAAACTGCGGTGTCACCAGAAAAGAATATGAAAGCAAAATGCAAGCAAGCAAGATCCCTAAGGAATCTTTTGCATGCCGACATGCAAAAATATAAAAAAAGGAATTGCACTAACATTAAAAGAGGGCAATTGATGATCAACATAACTTTTCATGGCCGTCTTCCTCTTCTTAATGTTTCTTGAGGTGGCCCTCCTTGCTAACAGGCAACTTCATTGGCCCAAATAGATGTGTCCAAATCGATATGTCCATGGAATAATGGACATCCCTTCCTGTGATCATATCCCAGATATCAGAGAGAATTCCCTTGGATCTGAAAGTAACTAGAATTTTCTTGTAAGCAACACCATGCTCTTTAATTCTTATTGAATCTGTGATCGTAATGCATTCGATGCTCACATTACAAAGCCAAATTTCATGCTGCAGAGATCTCATCACTGCCTCCAATCTATTTTATTCTCTAATTTCAGGTGAATAAAAAGCTACAGTTTCCTTGAAGGACGACTTTTCAAAACATATCTTCAAGAACAACAACTTGCCTTCCTTTTCGAGCGGCATGTTCAGCCTTCCAAGAATAGATACATCTACAAACATATTAGTCCTGATCTTACAAGGAATTGTTGAATAAACCAAAGCTTCGAACATCATCATAAACTAGTTAGAGCGTTCTACTAGTATCATGAAAGTGTCTGAACCATGGGGACATATAGCCCCTGCATTTAGAATTAAACCAGAAATCAGTTCCCTTCCATTGAAGTAGTCTATGTTCAAAAGAGTTATTGATATGGGATTGGGATTTCTTATCAGAACATCTACTGATATCTGCCATTGCCTTTGTGGGCCTGCTCGATCTTAATTCTGATCTCTTAGTTCATATTGTGAAACAAGTCCCCATACCTGACAAATTAACCAAAACATTCATCAGCTCAACGAGCCAACTCATATCCCGTATTCGATTAACAATGACTCGGCTGCTCATCATAATCCGAACTTGATTTTTGCAGTCTATTTTCAGATAACTTCAGACATTTAGAAGATGATGAAGTTGTGGCATTAATGGTATGGTTAAACAGAAAAAGAAATCAAATAAAGAAATGAACAAGAACATCTCCCCATTAAGTTATTTAAAAGTTCACTTTTACTCAACTTTGCCTAAACAAATAAAGAAGTGCACCATTACATTCAATTTGCAATCACTTAAAACATGACAATTATTCATCATGCCTTCCTCCTTTGTTCATTGCTCGTGACCTATCCTAATATGTAGTAGTGCATCACCATAAGCTTAATTAGATTAGAATTTGGCCAAATCATGTGGAATTAACAAAAAAAATAAAATGATACATTAGAATTTGTTTCCAAGTGAATTCACCACCACCACATGAGCCCAGTTCTGTGTGAGCTCTCCCTTTTTTTTTTCCCTTTTGGTCACCCCCTTTTACCTAATAAACGCTTCACCGCACAAAGCATGCCACTTAACTAGTCAAGTTCCTCGTTTACTTTACTTAAAAAACAAGGGGACTAACGAGAGGGTGGCATAGCGGCGGAGGCTCCGATCCCTTCCTGGGATCTTTTCCCCCTTCTTGGTTCCCCACCGGATCTCGCCGTGGGAGAAGCCAAAGGGGAGCGAGCGAGCTCCGTCCCCACCACCCACCTCCCCATTGGAAGGAGAAGAAGAAGCCTTTTCTTCTCGCTTATCCTATTATTCTTTCTCCCCCGGTTGCCGGAGAGCTGAGATGATCGAGAACAACAACAATTCCGAGGGCGCCAAGCGATACGCTCCGCCCGCCCAAAGGTACAGGATCTTTTCCCTCTCCTTTGGCCGTATTCTTGGAATCGCCATCGGCCTGCTTCTTCATTCAGAGATCTATCCGGTTCCTTTTTTTTTTTTTTTTTTTTATGTTTTTTTTTCGTCCTGATTTCTATTAGGTTTTCTGCATTGTGGGTTCTACTTTCTTCTATTTTTTCTTTAGTTCTTTACATGTTATTCGATTTTGGTGTTATCCACTTGTTTTTGATTCTTTCTTTTGATTGTGTTCTTTTTGGTGTTAGTTTTTGCCTTTTTTTGTATCCTTTTCATTCTCTTGATTGTATTCCTTTTGGCGTTATCTACTTGTTTTGACTTTCTTTATTGTTTAACGGCTTGATGTCTCAGGAACCGATCCCTCAACCGGCGCAAATCTGGAGGTATTTTCTTCATACTCTTTTCTTAGCGACAGTGATATAGTTTCATTTTTCTGTTATTGGTAATGCATGTGCAGTGCTTCTAGTAACTATTGCTCAAGCTGCGGCCTTGAGCTTAAGGAGTCGGCTGAATTTACTTGTGTATATACTCACAGCCAAATTGTGTTTAAATAGAAAAGATTCGTGGATTTTCAAATGTTCAAGAATAATCTGCAAGTTTATGTTTTGCGTCAAGGTTAGCGTGGGGTCTGAAAGGTCTTCGCTGGAACGGATTCCCCAGTAAGGCTGGTTTTGGTTATTGTTTACTCATTTCGGATGATTTTAGCTAGTCTTGGTGAATTTTGGTCAAAACCCTTTGATTTTGGTAGAGGATGGACAAAACATTTAATTTTTGGTTTTGGTACATTGCAGACAATGTCAAACTTTTGGTTTTGGAATACTTACATACAGCATCTGACTTTTGGATTTGGTAGTTGACTCGCAAAATATCAACCTTCTGGTTTTGGTGTTACTTGGAAGAAATATGTTCTGGATGAAGCCCCCCACAAGGGGGAAAAAAATTCCTATTCCGAGCTTTCACATTAAAAATCTGAAATATTATGTTCCAACAATATTTGTGGCCAAGATTTGGTTGGACTTTTGTTGCACTTCGCAGACTAGCATATTGGTAAG
>QRFJ01000228.1:568885-804567 GCA_006176705.1 Cocos nucifera | reverse complement strand
CTCGAAGAAGGGGTCCTCCCTCACGACCGGAGAGAAGCTCGGAAGCTCAGGAGTCAAGCCTCCCGCTACGTCATGTACGAGGGCAGGTTATATAAAAGGTCGTACTCCCTCCCGCTGCTGAGGTGCCTCCGACCCTCTGAGGCCTGCATCGCGCTACAGGATGTCCACGAAGGACTCTGCGGAAGTCACGCGGGAGCCAGATCCCTATCGCAAAGACTACTTCGGCAAGGGTACTACTGGCCAACCCTACTTCGTGATTCCACGGAATACGTGAAGAGATGTGACCGCTGCCAGAAGAACGCCAGCGTGCAAAGGCAGCCGGCATCCGAACTCACTCCGCTCACTGCACCCTGGCCCTTCGCGCAGTGGGGGATGGACATCCTCGGCCCCTTTCCAACGGCGTTCGGGCAACGGAAGTTCCTCCTGGTCGCGATTGACTACTTTACCAAGTGGGTCGAGGCGGAACCACTAGCGAAGATCACCGAGGCCAAGGTGCAGGACTTCGTCTGGAAGACGCTGATCTGTCGGTTCGGCCTGCCCCGAGCCCTCATAACCGATAATGGGCGATAGTTCGCTGGAGCCCGGTTTGCCGAGTTCTGCGAAGGACTAAACGTCTCCCACCACTTCACGTCGGTGGCTCATCCGCAAGCCAATGGGGAAGCCGAAGTGACCAATCGGACCCTGCTGCAAGGCCTCAAAACGAGGCTCGACAGGGCAAAGGGGGCCTGGGCAGACGAACTCTACCACGTCCTCTGGGCATACCGAACAACGCAGAGGGTACCGACCGGCGAGACGCCCTTCGCCTTGGCCTTCGGCACCGAGGCAGTCATCCCGATCGAGCTCAAACTTCCATCTGCTCGAATCGTGGGCTTCAACGAGCAACTCAACCCCCAGGACCTCAGAGCCAACCTCGACCTTCTAGAAGAAAAAGAGGGAAAGCGGCCCGCATCCGGATGGCCACCTACCAACGGAAGGTGGCTCGGTATTACAATTCCAGAGTCAAAAACAAGGCATTCAGAGTTGGGGATTTGGTGCTCCGACGAGCAGCCGTCTCTCAGCCCCAGAGTCAAGGGAAGCTCGTCCCAAATTGGGAAGGTCCGTACGAAGTGGTAGAGGTCGTCCGACCTGGAACCTATCGCCTAAAGGAGCTCGGAGGACTAACGCTTCCCCGACCTTGGAACTCGGAAAACCTGAGAATGTACCACCAATAGTTTCCCTCAATAAAACCCTTGTTGCTCGACACTATCGTTTCAGGGTCGCTAAAAAAAAAAAAAAAGAAGAGAAGAAGCGAGCGGAAATGTCCCGCTAGGAACGGGAGGAGAACCTCGTCCTAGCGTGAGCAAAGTCAAAGGCCCCGTTCGCAAAGGACGGGATGGGGGGAGAAGCGAGGACGACGGTCCTCATGTGCCCCCACAGCCGGACTAGGAACAGGAGGAGAACCTCGTCCTAGCACGAGCAAAGTCAAAGGCCCCGTTCACAAAGGACGGGATGGGGGGAGAAGCGAGGACGACGGTCCTCATGTGCCCCCACAGCCGGCTAGGAACAGGAGGAGAACCTCGTCCTAGCACGAGCAAAGTCAAAGGCCCCATCCACAAAGGACGGGATGGGGGGAGAAGCGAGGACGACGGTCCTCATGTGCCCCCACAGCCGGCTAGGAACAGGAGGAGAACCTCGTCCTAGCACGAGCAAAGTCAAAGGCCCCGTTCACAAAGGACGGGATGGGGGGAGAAGCGAGGACGACGGTCCTCATGTGCCCCCACAGCCGGCTAGGAACAGGAGGAGAACCTCGTCCTAGCACGAGCAAAGTCAAAGGCCCCGTTCGCAAAGGACGGGATGGGGGGAGAAGCGAGGACGACGGTCCTCATGTGCCCCCACAGCCGGCTAGGAACAGGAGGAGAACCTCGTCCTAGCGTGAGCAAAGTCGAAGGCCCCGTCCACGAAGGACGGGATGGGGGGAGAAGCGAGGACGACGGTCCTCATGTGCCCCCACAGCCGGCTAGGAACAGGAGGAGAACCTCGTCCTAGCGTGAGCAAAGTCGAAGGCCCCGTCCACCAAGGACGGGATGGGGGGAGAGGCGAGGACGACAGTCCCCATGTGCCCCCACAAGAGGAGAACCTCGTCCTGACGCGAGCGAGGTCCAAGGCCGAGCCCCAGAGTCTACGGCAAGCTTCACTGCAGAAGACGAGGTCTCCTTCAGACCTCAGCTTCAACTTCGGTATCAGCATCAGCGGGAGACGGGATCTCCCCCAAGCGATCATAACCTTGACTGCAAAAGAGGAGGTCTCCCCCGAATCGACTTCGGTTGATGAAGGCAATGTCAACTCCGACCCTGACCACGGGGGGCGACATTGACTCCGGCCTCAACGTCGGCTTCATCAATTTTGGCTGGAAACGAGTCCCACTTCAACTCCAAACATCGACTGAAGGAGGATGAGACTTGGCTCCCCCGAGCTTCAGCTGCAACAAATGCGGAGCCTGGAAGAAGACTTCGGCAGTCGCCTGTTTTGGTACTCCCTTCCTTCAATTTTTGAACTCGGGAGTGGGGGGGCTACTGTTGGGGATAAATCCCGCTCCTGCCGAAGCCCGGCCCGACGCTCAGCCCAATGTAACCAGTAGCCGCTGAAGAGCTTTAGCGCCAGGCGCCAGGCCGAGCCCCTACCACGGCCGAACTGCCTAGAGGCCGAACTCCCCTGCGCCAAGGTCCGGGCCGAACTGCCTAGAGGCCGAACTCCCCTGCGCCAAGGTCCGGGCCGAACTGCCTAGAGGCCGAACTCCCCTGCGCCAAGGTCCGGGCCGAACTGCCTAGAGGCCGAACTCCCACCGCCAGCCGAACTTCCTGACGGCCGAGCTCCTTGGACTCCAAGCGGCTGGACTTCTTCGGGAGACGGACTCCTCCCAGACGCCCGTTCGGCCATCCGAGCTCCTCCCGGGTTTTCCCTTCAGCCGAACTCTCCTACGAGCCCGAACTCCTTCGGGCCCCACGGCCGAACTCCTTCGGACCGACCCCAGGCGAGCCCATGCAGCCGAACTCCTTCGGACTTCCCACGGCCGAACTCCTTCGGACCGACCCCAGGCGAGCCCGTGCAGCCGAACTCCTTCGGACCGACTTCAGGCGAGCCCAAGTGGCCGAACCCCTTCGGACCGACCCTAGGCGACCGAACTCCTCAGCGAGCCCTGGCCGAACCAACTAGCAACCGAAGTCCTTCAACTGGCCAGCCGAGCCTCTTCGGGCCTCTCAGCGGTCGAACTCCTCGGCAACCGTCCCGCGGCCGAACTCTACAGATGGCCGACCCTTCAGCCAGACGAACTCCCCCAGCTTCCCCCTCGGCCGAACTCTGTTACAAGTCCGAACTCCATTGGACGAACTGTCGCCTGCAGCAAGACCGGACGGACGCCTTCCTCTCCGTACCGGACTCCATGCGGCCCACGACTCGCCGGTATGGCTCCCACGATCCACCGGACGACGCCTTCCTCTCCGTACCGGACTCCATGCGGCCCACGACTCGCCGGTATGGCTCCCACGATCTACCGGACGACGCCTTCCTCTCCGTACCGGACTCCATGCGGCCCACGACTCGCCGGTATGGCTCCCACGACTCGCCGGTATGGCTCCCACGATCTACCGGACGACGCCTTCCTCTCCGTACCAAACTCCATGCTGCCCGATGACTCTCTGCCAGACGGCACAGCCGTCACCATCAACTAAGCTCCGCTATAAAAGGACCCCTCCCGACATACTAAGGCTAAGCTCTCTGAACTCTCGACTCTCTAAGCTCTCCTCCACATCTCTAAGCTCCGGAACTCATTCCGAGCACTCCATTACTGTTGGCCGGAAACTAACTTGACCGTCGGAGGGTCCTGCCGGAGCCACCACCCCACCGGTTCCGGACGGGACTTCGTTTTGCAGGTCCCCGGCGGCGCCCAGCGGCCTCGATTGCGGCGACCTCCGGCGGCGACGGATTTCTGCACCAACAGGATTGTTAAATTCATCGTTGGTAGGATTTATTGGCGACACGGTGCTAATCGAGGGAATAATCATCTTATCCATGGTGGCAGGTTGGTATCCAAAGCAATTCAAAGATCATATTGATTTTTTAGTGGTAAAAGCTCCTTCTGCCTATAATGCTATTCTTGGATGATCCGAGCTAAATGCTCTCCAAGCTGTGGTATCGACATACTATTTGAAAATAAAGTTTCTAACGAAATTTGAAGTCGGAAAAATTAGAGAACATCGAGCCCTGGTACATCATTGTTATATAATTGCTTTGCAAGGAGGAAAACAGTCCAAGCTTTATCTGGTAGATGGCCTTGATGTCTGAGATGATTTGACTGAAGAGCGGGAGGAGCCAATTGACGATCTTGTAGCAGTTTTCTTAAATTATGGAAATGAGAACCACACAATTTAGATTGGCTCAAATTTGGAAGAAGAGGTTAAAAGGTAGTTTGTTACCTTTTTGCAAAGAAATATTGATGTTTTTGCTTAGATTTCCATAGATATGCCAGAAATAGATGTAGAAGTGATGGAACACCATCTGAGTGTGGATCATATATGCCGATCTATAAAGCAGAATAAATGAAACTTCGCATCAGAGTGTCAAAAGATGATTGTGGATGAGGTAGACAAACTCCTCAAAGCTAAGTTCATCCGGAAGGTATTCTATCCAGATTAGATTGCTAATATAGTTCTTGTCAAGAAGACAAATGGCAAGTGGAGGATGTGCATAGATTTTACTGATCTGAACAAGGCCTGTCCAAAAAATAGCTATCCTCTATCTAGAATTGATCAATTGGTAGATGCAACCTCGAGCCATGAGCTCTTTACCTTCATGAATGCCTTTTCTAGTTATAACTAAATCCAGATGGCATCTAAAGATAAAGAGAAAACTACTTTTATTATTGATCGTGATCTTTACTGTTATAGGATCATGCTGTTTGGACTCAAAAATGTAGGTATAACCTACCAGCGTCTAGTGAATAAAATCTTCAAGAAGTAAATCGGCTGCAACATGAAAGTCTATGTAGACGATATACTTGTTAAAAATTGATCTTCAAGGAATCACATTGCCAACCTAGAGGAGACATTCAACATTCTTTGGAAGTACAAAATAAAGATGAACCCAATAAAATGTGCTTTCGAAGTAACCTCCTAAAAATTTTTGGGATTCATCGTATCAAGGCACGACATAGAGGTAAATCTAGGGAAGATCTGAGCCATTCAAGAAATGGCCATTCTCAGGATAATAAAAGAAGTTTGGTGCCTGACAGAAAAGATTGCGGCTCTAAATCATTTTGTTTCAACGTCGGCGGAATGTTGCATACCTTTCTTCCAAGTGCTTAAACAACTGAAGAACTTCTGTTGGATCTCTAATTACCAGCAAGTCTTTGAAGAACTGAAGAGCTATCTCAGCTCACCCCCTCTACTTACTAAGGTTGAACTCGATAAAGAGCTATTTCTGTATTTGGCAATATCTCCTATAGCCATCGGAGCTATTTTAGTCAAAGAGGAGACTAAAATTCAAAAGCTGAGTTCTAAGAGATGCAAAAATAAGATATACCAAATTGGAAAAGCTAATCTATTCTTTGTTGATTGCAGCTAGAAAGCTCCGATCCTATTTTCAAAGGCATATGGTGACACTCCTTATAGATCAATCCATAAAGCCAATTCTTCATCGACTAGACACTTCAGGAAGAATAGCAAAATGGATGATTGAGCTTGCTGAATTTGGCATAAATTTTCAAACTAGGCCATCTATTAAAGCTAAAATGCTAGCCGACTTTGTGGTCGAGTATACTATTCTAGATCGGGCTGAGCCCCACCAATAGAAAACTGATACTGTTGATCTTCCGTCGGGCTCCTTAGAAGAGAAGGTAAACCTTCCTGAAGATTTTTGAGCCCTATATGTTGATGGCTCATCCAATGCTTCTAAAGCGAATACAAGCTTAATCCTTATTAATCCAAAAGGGATTATTGCCGAATATACACTGCAGTTCAAATTTTCTACTACTAATAATGGAGCACAATATGAAGCTTTGATTGTAGAATTGAAAATAGCCAAGAAATTAGGGATAGACCGGATAAAAGTTTATAGTGATTCGTAATTAGTGGTAGGATATGTTAATGGTAGCTATGAAGCTCGAGAGGAAAGCATGAGAAAATATTTGAACAAAATGAAAAGCTTGACCTCAACCTTCAATAGTTTTGACATTCAGCAGATTCCAAGAACAGAGAATTGTAGAGCTGACCTTTTGTCCAAATTGACTACTTTTTTAGTTCTGAATGAGTTGCCAAAAGAGATTTTCTTTGAAGTTCTTCAACAGCCAAGTTTGGAAGAACCTCAGGTACTAATGCAAATAAACCATGAACCTAGCTAGATCGATCTATTAATCTTATATCTTAAAGATGGTATCATTCCCAGAGATCCCAAAGAAGCTTGAAAACTGAGAAACCAGATCTCCCGTTACATTTTATATGAAAATAAACTGTATAAGAGATCTTATTCCTTATTACTCAAATACCTTCAACCATCTGAAGCCGACTATGCCCTAAGAGAAATTTATGAAGGAGTATATGGTAATTACCTCGGAGCTAGATTATTATCTTACAAGCTATTCCGGCGGAATATTATTGGCCAACCATACAGCAGGATACAGTTGATTATGTCAGAAGTATGACTGATGTCAAAGAAATGCTGATATTCAGCGACGGCCAGCTTCTCTACTCACACCCTTAAGAGCTCCTTGGCCATTCGCATAATGGAGGATGGATTTACTTATACTATTTTTCATAGTGTTCGGACAACAAAAATTTCTCTTAGTAGTAGTGGACTACTTCACCAAGTGGATTGAGGCCAAATCCTTAGTAAAAATTATTGAAACTAAAGTACAAGAATTTATTTAAAAGTCGATAGTATGCAGATTTGGTCTGCCCCAGACATTGATCACTAACAACGGATGGCAATTTGCAAGGGCAAAATTTACTGAATTCTATAAAGATTTAAATATTTTTCATCATTTTACATCTATGGCCTACCCTCAGGCGAATGGTGAAGCCAAAGTAACCAACAGAACTCTGCTGTAGGAAAAAAAGGTAAGACTTAAATGAGCAAAAGGAACATGAGTGGACGAGTTTTACCATATACTCTAGGCTTATAGAACCACTTAAAGGTTATCTACTGGGGAGACTCTATTTGCTCTAGCTTTTGGAGCTAAGATGATTATTCTAGTCAAACTTGGACTTCCCTCAGTACGAGTGGAAGGCTTCGATGAGCAAAATAATTCGCAAGATTTTAGAGCAAATCATGACTTACTGAAAGAGATATGGAAGAAAGCTCAAGTTTGGATGGCAATCTATAAGTATAAAGTAGCCCAATGCTATAACTCGAAAGTCAAAAACAAGATATTCAAGGTTGAAGACTTGGTATTATGTCGAGCTGAGGTCTTTTAGCCATAGAATCAAGACAAGTTTGCCCTAAATTGAAAAGGCCCCTACGAAGTTGAGAAAATCATTCGATCAGGAACTTATTGTATAAAGAAGCTATACTACCCCGACCTTAGAATTCGAAAAATCTATGGATGTATTATCAATAGCCATACTTCAATAATTTTTTTTTCTATTTTAATGCTCCTATCTTTTGTGTAAATTAAATTATGACAGAAAATAATCGAGCTGAACTTCGTTCTTAAACGAAACTAAAGGCCTTCGGTTCTTAAATGGGAGGTTAACAATGTTAGGAATAGGAGAAAAATTTCGTCCTAACGTGGATGAAGATTCTTACGAGGGATATGAAAGCCTTCGATTTTTAAAGAGGAGGTTAATCACGTTAGGAACAAGAGGAAAACCTTGTCCTAATATAGGTGAAGACCCTTATGAAGGATATGAAGACCTCCAATTTTGAAATAGGAGGATGTATTTATTTCTAAGCAAGTTTGAAAAATTTTTGTTCATAAATAAGGAGGACAAATCCACGAAAGATTGAGTAAAAATTACTATTTCCAAACAAAACCGACTTTGGGCACATGATGATAGTCAAAAAGTTCAGCAAATATCAAATTAAGATACGACAAAAGAGAATGATGGAAAGGAATATCATTTTATTAAATGAAGGTCATTACAAAGGTTATCAAGACCAATTACAAAAAAAGAAGAAGAAGAAAATAAAGTCCTACTCCGACTTTGGACTATCGGCCTTGGTCATTACTAAAGAATGTTTCAAATCGTTCACTCGATCTTCAAGCTCCTTCCTCATCGCCAAATTCTCACCAAGCAACTTTCGAGTTCGTCTAGCATCTTCCTCTGCTTCTCTTAATCTTTTCTACAGAACAATAGATTCAACTTTGGTATCCTTCACAGCATTCTCCTGATACATCATTTGAATCTTCAATTGAAGGAGCTCGAACTTGTTCTTGTTATATACTTCAGTAAGATTCACAAGACTATTCTTCATTGAAGCAAGTTCGCTCAAATCTCCACTTAGGCCAACTCGAGCATTATCCATTAGTTGCTTCCGGAGCCAGGTTACCTTGTCGTTGGTTGCCTGGAGTTGTCGTTTGAGATTAGAAATTTGTTCACACCAACCTATCTTATAAGTATTATATGCCTCTTCAGCCGTGTGCAACTGACTTTTAAGTTCGGAGAACCTCTTGGACCAGTCCCAGCCATTCTCCTCTTGATTGTGAGTCCAGAGCAACCCCTTCTCCAGTTGTTGGATCTTCTCTCTCACTTTTCTGAGCTCGGCCTCAAGGGAGCAGATCTTGGTGGTTAAAGTTCAAGATTTCTCACTGGCACGCTTCGATGCCCATTCAAGCTCTTCGGACAGATGGTATTTCTTCAAAGTATATTCCTTGAAAGCTTGCTTTGAGGCTTGGTGCATGTAGTTGATTTTAGCAGAGGTAGTTGATTTTAGCAGAGGCCACTGCTTAATTGTCTCTTGATTTTTGAAGATCATCCTTGGCCTTCTTTAGCTCTTTGTTGGCTTGATGAACTTCTCTCTTCAAAGCTTTTATGTGAGTTTTCAAAGGAACAACCTACGATAATGGTGTAGCTTATGCTCACAACTGAGCTCGATGGTACAACTTATAAACCGAACCCTGAATCATTAACACGTCGCAACACACAAAGGTGTAAAAAAGAAAGTTCAATTTTATTATTCAAGAAGTTTAAGTACATAAAGGATAAAAAAAAATATACAAATTAGAAGAGGTTTCCAACCTCTGATGGAGGGGCAGTAGGAGAGTTTGGTTTGGCCTCAGCGAGTGCCAGCTCCTTGACGGGCTCAGAGGCATCAGCAGTAGGTCTGGCGGAAGTAAGGTCGGCTCTAGCCATGTAGGGCTCAACTTCATCATCAGAAGAATCTTCTGATCCATCCAACAAGAAGTCGAGGTTCAGTTTGGAGAATCTCTGCTGAAGGCTTTCTTAGCAAATTCAATCTTGATATCTTCCAGTTCTCTCGAAGCCTTAAAGTCCGAGACGGCTTGCTTCTTAGCTTCAATGATTCACCTTTCTCCTTCAGCAACCTCGACCTCAGCCTTTTTTCTTCTCTCCACTTCTGAAGCTAGTGTATCCTTCATCTTCATCAAAGCTTGATCTATTCTTCTAAGCGCCTCCTAGAAATGCTGGATCTCGACGGAGTTTTTCTTGAACATCTCTTTGAGATGCTCAACCTCGGCCTTAGATTCTTCAACCTCCACCTTAGCGGCTTCAGCTTCCTTTGCAGTCTTTGAGGCCTTGGCCTCGTGAATGTTGATCGCCTCAACATTGGCGAATAGATGATGCCCCAACTACAAACAGCAAAGTAAATCTTACTACTAAAAAGCATGTATGTCTAACTAAATTTGAAAATGATCGGGCACCTATCTCGAGGAAGGCTGTGAATGAATCTCTCTTCCTATCTTGAGTGTTCGTTTGGAGGATTTTTTCAATTACATTTGGCAGAATGCAACTCTCCATGAGAGGTCGAACGACCCCCCAGCTGTCAAAAGAAGCCCGATCTAGATCAATGTTATTATTGCTAGACTCCTCGAAGTTCTTTCGTGACCGAACTCTCTTGGCAACCGACTTCTTTTTTTTTTCCACCTCCTTCTCAATAGGTGGTGCTGGAGCGGAGGCCTCGATAGGTAGGCTTGGGGTTGATAGTGGCGCTCCAACCTCCAGAACAGAGGTCGCCAAGGCTGGGATGGCCGAGCTCGATTTGCCAATTTTAGCCTGCTTAGATGTTTCTATGAGAATGGTGGCTTTTCTCTTTTAAGCGCGGAGTTCTTTCATTAACTATTTCAGCTCGTCAAGAGTGATCTCTATGAAAATAAACAGACCGAAGTTAAAAAAAGATGAGAAGACAAAAAGAAAACACAGATTAATACCTTTGGGGTTAATAGGGCTCAGGTTGAGGTTATAAAGAGTTTAGTCGTTTATCAGAACGAGTTTTATAATTTTTCAAAATATTAGCAGAATCAAAATCCTCCTTCTCCAACCCTAGGGCCTTATGAACGGAATCCTTAAATTGACCCCAAGGAGAAAGTTTCAATTCAAGGGGTTAGATACAAAGAAAAATTTTTCCTTCCAATTATGGACGGAGGAAGGGGCATCCTTGATTAACCCCTTCTTACCAAACTAAGAAAAAATATACCACCAATCCTTAGCAGAATGGTGGTGCTTGAAGGTAAAAAAAGTTCGAAACAAAAAAATCGAAGGTCGGACCTCGATCAAAAGGCAAAGCACTAGAAATCTTATAATAAAACGGAAGGAGTTCGAAATGACCGAAGAAAAAGATATGTCAAGCAAACAAAAAAGCTCAACAACGAAAGAGGGAATGGATTGTCTAAGTCCGATCCAAAGATCTTCTGTGTACAAGCTAAATCATCCCGGAAGGAGAGCACAAACTTGACTGTCTGATCCGAAAAGCTCGAATTCATACTCAGAAGGAATCCCCATATTGAATCCGGATAAGAAAAAGATTTCCGGCTGAAAGTGTAGAGGCAACGATCCCAGAAGCAAAGATTGGATGAACTATATCTCTAAGGTTGGGTTCACTCTTAGATCTAGAGTTAGGAGGGCTCAGATCGGACAAGCTCTTAGAAGGAGTAGACCAGGAAGAGCTGAATAAAGTTGCTATTATTGATTAGTATTAGCATATCCCCTCTCTCAAACCATAGGTTTTCTTTCTTCTACTCCACTTTTTATATATGGCTCTATGGACGTAGGTTGTGTTTCTGTTGTTTTCTTTTGGTTGTTCCCCTCTGCTGAAGTCGATGTGAAACGGGCCAATCATGAGCAGCCCAAGCTTCTATAATCATCATGGTCATATAGAAAGATGGTTCTTGTTATTTTTTGCTCTGTGTCTTGATACTTTCTCCATCGGCTGATGCATGATTCCATACATGTAATTTGCTCTTTTATTCATGTGTATGAACAATAAGCAACAGAGAAAGGAAGGTAGTTTATAGGATGCAGTCCACAAAGCAAAATCTAATCTCCAAGACAGGTAATCCTTAATCATGGTGATGGGCGTTTTCGTGAATTTGTGAAGAGAGTGTAGGAGCTCCATGATGCATGTATATATGTATCCATGCATTCATCGAGACTAGAAAAATACAAAAACTTGGTATGCGTGTATGAGAGAGAGAGAGAGAGAGAGAGAGAGAGAGAGAGAGAGAGATGGAAGACTATTTTGGATTGAAATATCACAAAAATCAATTTAATGCAAGAGTAATTGAGACGGCTGAGAATAATGGTGGGATTACGTCAGGTGATAAATATACCAATTTATTTCCACCTTCTCACCTCCCCCTCTTTCCTCTTCACTCCTATTAATGTCCGATTTTATGTGATAATTTGTAATTGAGCCTTTTTGCTCCAACTCTCTAAGCAGATTCTGCCAAGACTACACTATGAACTTTGGCTGGACAAACTTGGGCTAGCAAAAAAAATTTATCATCTATTTGATTCCGATCTCCGGCTTGGAATAAACAACAACCTCTCCACAAGCACTGAACATCAGCACTATCCAGTCCTAATTTTGGGCCGACCTTGAGTACTGACCGAACTTCATCAGAGTAACTAAAACGTCTCCACCACAGCCTTAATTGAAGAACCCATTATTCCTTTTTGACCTCAAACTCTCTAGACTAAAGTACTAATGCCCATCCTCAGCCGATCTTGAAGATGACTGAGCCTCCAAAAGTTATTAAAACGGTTCTGCTAAGGTTCAAGTCCGAAATCTGATCTTCAAACTCGCCAATCTCAACCCAAAGGCTAATCTTCAAGCATAGTTCACTCGATCCTAAGTTCCAACGGCTTAATCTCGATACAAATGACTCGCGACCAATCTTAGAGGCATCCGATCTTCCATCCGAACTTCAATAAATAATATCCAACAACCAACAAGTCGCACCAAATGACAGCCTATTCTCCGTAACAAATGCTGAACGATCCGAACGGTCTACTGATATTTTGTTGCGGTTGTCATCATCAATCTATTATAAGCTCCATCTATAAATAGAATCTTTTAGATACGTTTCTTTTTCTAAGCTCTCTTTCTATCTTCAATTTCTTGAGTATTCCATTCTTGTTGGTTAGAATACTAATCTGACCGTCGAAGGATCCATGCCGGAGCCACCTCCTATTAGGACATTATTTTGCAGGTTTCGACTGGCGAGATCCCAAATCCCACCTCCAGCAATATCCGATGGCTATCTTTTTTCTGCACCAGCAGTAATCAAAAGGAATTTTGAAATCATCAATTTTATAAGTTTCTAGTAAGCAATGTTTGAATTTTGTGGCTAAAAGTTCATTTCATTGTTCGTCCGTAACTTAAATCAAGCATTTAATCCGAAGCTCCAGCCTCCATGGGTAAAATATACTACTAAAACTTAGGAGGCATCATGTGTCATGTAACGACGATTAACAAGAAAATAAGGTCGAAAACAAAATGGAAATTGATGAGAAATCGGAAATTAATTATTGGATTATGATTTGAAATAAAAAGGAAAGCTTTAGAAGATAAGGAGATAGGAAATCATAAAATTAGCATGGACCATAAATAGTTTTAAATGAAAACAAACTGAGCAAGGGATATCCCAACTAGAAAGTCTCGAACATATAAATAAACAAATAAACAACTTTTTAACGACATTTTCACAATGCATATGAAGGTGTGAGAGGTGATCCTAAAGCTGTCACGAAGAGAGAGGCTCATGATTGCAAAAATGTATGTCAGCAATGGTTACATTTTTCTATAGCTTAGAGTGCTACAAATTAAGAAGGGCAATGCATTGGCGATATTATAGGAAAGACGGGAAATTTGAGGCGGAGGGTTTGCATAAGCTACAAAAGGCAGATAATTACCAAGTACGTTGATGCAATTTTAAGATTTTGTGCCAACAGATGATGTAAGTGTGAAATGACGTGATAAGGTCCTTTCCAGCAAAAAACTTCAATGGTTTTGTCAAGGAAAGAAGCTTGAGACTGTCAAATTGGCAGAGGAGTCCATCTTCAAAAGCTAAATGAAAGTTGCAAGCAGAAATTTTAAAGTCCTTACCTTGATGAACTATGTACCCATAGATTGGAATTAATGAATGGTGAGAAAGGATTTCCGGCACCCATCACAAATAGCTTAAATATGAAATATTGCCACAAGTCTTCATTTACATTCCCATGAAGAAATGAGCAACCTAAGATGGATCTTTGCTAGACTTTTGATTTAAATTTACCTATTTCAAAGGTCATTTTTCATGAAAGACTTTGATGGTGGAGACCCATTTTCCCTTTTGTTAAGCTAAATATTGACAGTGCTTTTAATGGAAATCCCCATCCGGTGCTCAGGAAGGGCCGGCCAGAAATGTTAATGGTGTTCTACTTTTTTTTGCCTTCTCCTCCTTCCATGGTTTTGCAACCAATGTTGAAGCTGAGATGAGAGCTGTCACCGAGGAATTGACTTATTGTGTTTGCCGAAGGTTCCGGGAAAATCCAAGTAAAGATTGATTCCTCCAATTTCCTTGATCCTACTTAGAATTTTTCTGGCTGACTTTAACTGCTTGTGGAATGTTTGGTATAAGCTTTAAAATTTAGGGAGTTGGATGCCTCAATGAATCTTGAGATATCACATGCATTTAAGAATTGAATATGGCCGCTGACTACCTTGCTAATCATGCCTATGATCAAGAACAAAGTGACGGTTAGTGTTCAGAAGCCAAACGAACATTAAAAAAAAGAAAAATCCTTCCGATGTATTATTTTTTTTGTATAGCTCTTCTGTGCCCCTTCAATCTCTTTTGTATCTCTTCTTTTTCATTTGAATAAACTGTTAGGGTTCGGCCAAAACCCCAACTCCCAATGAGGTGATATTGATAAAAAAAGAAAAATAATGATTAAATTGAAATCTAAGCATACTAAACTTTAAAAAAGACTGAATGCAGACTATAAAATTTATCAGATTTACACGAAAAAAGAAGCGCAAATGAATGAAATATAAAATGGCTCCTTCTCATTATGGCTACCTTTCTTAAGTTTCTTTTACTCTTGCTAACAGGCAACTTCATTGGCCCAAATAGATGTGTCCAAATCGATATGTCCATGGAATAATGGACATCCCTTCCTGTGATCATATCCCAGATATCAGAGAGAATTCCCTTGGATCTGAAAGTAACTAGAATTTTCTTGTAAGCAACACCATGCTCTTTAATTCTTATTGAATCTGTGATCGTAATGCATTCGATGCTCACATTACAAAGCCAAATTTCATGCTGCAGAGATCTCATCACTGCCTCCAATCTATTTTATTCTCTAATTTCAGGTGAATAAAAAGCTACAGTTTCCTTGAAGGACGACTTTTCAAAACATATCTTCAAGAACAACAACTTGCCTTCCTTTTCGAGCGGCATGTTCAGCCTTCCAAGAATAGATACATCTACAAACATATTAGTCCTGATCTTACAAGGAATTGTTGAATAAACCAAAGCTTCGAACATCATCATAAACTAGTTAGAGCGTTCTACTAGTATCATGAAAGTGTCTGAACCATGGGGACATATAGCCCCTGCATTTAGAATTAAACCAGAAATCAGTTCCCTTCCATTGAAGTAGTCTATGTTCAAAAGAGTTATTGATATGGGATTGGGATTTCTTATCAGAACATCTACTGATATCTGCCATTGCCTTTGTGGGCCTGCTCGATCTTAATTCTGATCTCTTAGTTCATATTGTGAAACAAGTCCCCATACCTGACAAATTAACCAAAACATTCATCAGCTCAACGAGCCAACTCATATCCCGTATTCGATTAACAATGACTCGGCTGCTCATCATAATCCGAACTTGATTTTTGCAGTCTATTTTCAGATAACTTCAGACATTTAGAAGATGATGAAGTTGTGGCATTAATGGTATGGTTAAACAGAAAAAGAAATCAAATAAAGAAATGAACAAGAACATCTCCCCATTAAGTTATTTAAAAGTTCACTTTTACTCAACTTTGCCTAAACAAATAAAGAAGTGCACCATTACATTCAATTTGCAATCACTTAAAACATGACAATTATTCATCATGCCTTCCTCCTTTGTTCATTGCTCGTGACCTATCCTAATATGTAGTAGTGCATCACCATAAGCTTAATTAGATTAGAATTTGGCCAAATCATGTGGAATTAACAAAAAAAATAAAATGATACATTAGAATTTGTTTCCAAGTGAATTCACCACCACCACATGAGCCCAGTTCTGTGTGAGCTCTCCCTTTTTTTTTTCCCTTTTGGTCACCCCCTTTTACCTAATAAACGCTTCACCGCACAAAGCATGCCACTTAACTAGTCAAGTTCCTCGTTTACTTTACTTAAAAAACAAGGGGACTAACGAGAGGGTGGCATAGCGGCGGAGGCTCCGATCCCTTCCTGGGATCTTTTCCCCCTTCTTGGTTCCCCACCGGATCTCGCCGTGGGAGAAGCCAAAGGGGAGCGAGCGAGCTCCGTCCCCACCACCCACCTCCCCATTGGAAGGAGAAGAAGAAGCCTTTTCTTCTCGCTTATCCTATTATTCTTTCTCCCCCGGTTGCCGGAGAGCTGAGATGATCGAGAACAACAACAATTCCGAGGGCGCCAAGCGATACGCTCCGCCCGCCCAAAGGTACAGGATCTTTTCCCTCTCCTTTGGCCGTATTCTTGGAATCGCCATCGGCCTGCTTCTTCATTCAGAGATCTATCCGGTTCCTTTTTTTTTTTTTTTTTTTTTCGTCCTGATTTCTATTAGGTTTTCTGCATTGTGGGTTCTACTTTCTTCTATTTTTTCTTTAGTTCTTTACATGTTATTCGATTTTGGTGTTATCCACTTGTTTTTGATTCTTTCTTTTGATTGTGTTCTTTTTGGTGTTAGTTTTTGCCTTTTTTTGTATCCTTTTCATTCTCTTGATTGTATTCCTTTTGGCGTTATCTACTTGTTTTGACTTTCTTTATTGTTTAACGGCTTGATGTCTCAGGAACCGATCCCTCAACCGGCGCAAATCTGGAGGTATTTTCTTCATACTCTTTTCTTAGCGACAGTGATATAGTTTCATTTTTCTGTTATTGGTAATGCATGTGCAGTGCTTCTAGTAACTATTGCTCAAGCTGCGGCCTTGAGCTTAAGGAGTCGGCTGAATTTACTTGTGTATATACTCACAGCCAAATTGTGTTTAAATAGAAAAGATTCGTGGATTTTCAAATGTTCAAGAATAATCTGCAAGTTTATGTTTTGCGTCAAGGTTAGCGTGGGGTCTGAAAGGTCTTCGCTGGAACGGATTCCCCAGTAAGGCTGGTTTTGGTTATTGTTTACTCATTTCGGATGATTTTAGCTAGTCTTGGTGAATTTTGGTCAAAACCCTTTGATTTTGGTAGAGGATGGACAAAACATTTAATTTTTGGTTTTGGTACATTGCAGACAATGTCAAACTTTTGGTTTTGGAATACTTACATACAGCATCTGACTTTTGGATTTGGTAGTTGACTCGCAAAATATCAACCTTCTGGTTTTGGTGTTACTTGGAAGAAATATGTTCTGGATGAAGCCCCCCACAAGGGGGAAAAAAATTCCTATTCCGAGCTTTCACATTAAAAATCTGAAATATTATGTTCCAACAATATTTGTGGCCAAGATTTGGTTGGACTTTTGTTGCACTTCGCAGACTAGCATATTGGTAAGTGGGGTGGGAAGGGAAATTAATGACCGGTAGTACGATATCCTATTAGGTCTCTCTTTTCTGTTTTAGATATTAAAACTTGTATGTGATCTACAGTTTCACAAGACATAGTATTTGCTACTGTATGTACATCTTTCATTATGGTTATTGAGAATAACACATGGAAGAACATCTTTTTCATGAAATGATGGCCATCTTTGAGATTAGTGAAAACTTATTGCTTTTACCTTGTATAAATATATTCATTTGGAATTATTGAGTTGCATCCTTATTTGACTTTGCTAAGTGTTTTATCATTGTCATTTGAAAAAGGTTAAAGTTATGTCAAGCTAAGAAATTTATGGAGCTAAAATGTTTAAGATTTTAAGTGTCAGAGATACAAAAGCTACACCCAGAGGGAGGAGTTCCTCTTTCTTTTGGTTAGTAGATAAGTTGCAGACAATGAGATTATAGTTCTTTTGTCTAAAAACAAGCTGTCTGCCTTTGTGTTTAAATGAGGGGTTGTGAGCAGTTTTTTATTTCAAAACTTGCATCCTGCAGTTGCTTCATGTTCCAATGGTATAAAGAAAATAGCAACGACCAAGTTAGCTAAAAAAAACAATCAACACCTGCATTTGTGTTTTGTTCTCTGTGGTGAAGTAGTATCTTCTCAAAATACTTAATTATCTCAGTTGGAGATGCTGTGGGAGCACATTCTGATGGGATTAGTTGGTAGACCTAAAGACAAACTGAGCAGCAGATGAGCATAATTGTAGTCGACATTTTGATTTTATCTTCACTATCAATAATATGTGCTTCATAATGCTATTTAAAATTACCATATATCTGCAGATACTTGGCATTATTTATGATAAAAAAAAGAAGAAGCAGTATTCTCTGATATTATATCATTTTGACTCAAGTGCTTGATAATCATTAAATCGGCAAAGATTAATAGTTGAGGGATGTCTTAAACCAAGTGCTTGATGATCGGTAAATTAGCAAAGATTGATAGGTGATGGATGTCTTAAACCAACTATGATAAATCCATAAGTACCCAAGAACTGGATTCTTTAATGCAATAGTTTCAGTGCTTAGCAATCATAAACAATTTATTAGCAATAAATGACACATACTTTTCTGAACCAGATAGAAAGCTTCCACTGGATACATCTAACTACTTGTGCATCTAAAGTTTTGCAACATTTTGCGTTTCTTTTATTGCTAATTTTCTGCACGAGTGCTTGAGCTTATAATTCTTTTGTGTTTGTCTTATAGATCGATTTGAAAAAACAAGTTACGCCTATGGGGTTGACGGGGAGAAGAGTCAAGCTTCTAATTTGAGAAATTTTACTTCAATGGATCATGGGGAGGCTGGTGGCAGCAATGTTCAAAATGAAAACCATCCAGGATTGATACCCATAGATGGGTGTTGTACCAGTGAGGCTGCACAACTTTTAAATGAGCGTAAGTATGCAGTTGCAAATCACTGTCTGAGTCTTGGAATTGTCATGTAAATTGCATGTGACAGTCCTTTATCATAATCATGTGAAGTTGCTGGCAAGGACATGATGCATATTACTTGTTGTGTTACCTGATTGATAGATGAGAAAATAAAACTATAAACTGGGAAAAGCACGGTCTCTTGCACCTGCTTGATTGTCATTTGCATCTCATTTATTTCAATATTGTTAGGAATTTCACCATGTTCACGAGTCTCTTGCAATATAAGATACACCATTAAGTGGAAATAATGAGAATGGGTGGCATTGTAAGGATATTTCTTTAGAAATATTGTTGTCCTAAACATCAGTATAGGACTCAATGATAGGTTAACTTATATATGATGGTTCTATGGAGAAAAAAATAAGCTGCTGCTGATATTTTGAACCAAGTCCATTTCTATGTTCTATCTGTGTGTGTTTGCACATGCATGCATGTAACCATGCATCGATGTACACATGCATGTAGCACACACAGGGTGTAAAGACCTGACTTTGCACCCATTGCAAAATTCCATGCTGTTTATTGAAAAGTGGAATTCTAAACTGTTGGACCTGATCTACAAAGACTTAAGTATCGATTTATAGGAGCATATTTTTTTAGAAAAATCTCTTCTATATATTAAGTCGCCTAAAATCAGCACATTTTATTGTGCCAACTATATATTTGGGAGAGTTTATGTAGAGGCAAGATAATTCTTATGTTTTTGTATATAGACTTTGTAATGTTGTAGATCACATCCAGATGTTTAGATTTTCAATTTGCATGTGATTATTGAATTTTATAGCGGGTGTAAAGTGCTCTTTTTGTACCCTGTGTGTATTATAACCACACCAATATGTGGTATACATTGATAGATGCTCACACATATATACGTGGTGTTAGGTAGGCAAAGTTGAATTCTTTTCATTTTTGAAATCCTGGCAAGAAAATTCAGTTTTTTATGTGTATATATCGTTACATCATTCTTGACCACAACCATCTAGCCTTATCCTGGCTGCTTGGAGTCAGCTTTATGATGCTCATCCCCTAAGCTATCGGTGCATGATCTTTATTGAATAATATACCATTTAGTGCTATGTTCTTGAGCACACCTGCTTAACATATTGAAGTGGGTGGAAGTTGATTATCAGGGAATGCCTTCAACAGATGCTTATACTGCCTTATTTTCTGACAGTTATGTACTAGGAAAAATCTTGGGTCTTTCTCATTTGATATATGTTTTCCTTACCATAAACTTGCTTTATTTTTCAAAAATATCATTTCTTTGCATCATTCTTAGAGTCAAAACCTATATGGTATTAGCCTGAAAGTATGGCATGAGTTTGCAAGAGGCTAGGGTGTTCACTACCAGGATTTTTAATTGGTGAATGTTAATCATCAGAGGCTATTGATGAGATAACTGTCAGAGATATCATTTTTGTCTTTGATTACCAATTATGCACATGCCAATTTTGTATATCTTGTTGAAATTGCTTTCATATGCAAATCATTTTCTTGATTTGCACTCACGTGGGATACATGCTCCTGCACTCGTGGGTACATGCTCAGGAACCAGTATAATCATTCATCTTAAGTAAATCTGTTCCGGTTGTCTCATTTTTGCGACTTTGTCTCAAGTTTTCACTTTATTTATTTAGAAAAGTCCTGATTTCCGGGTTTGTTTATGAGGATTGGTGTTATTTTAACATTTTTCTTTGGAAATTATCACAACATAGACCACAAAAACACTGCTTCAACCAAATTTTAGTTGTATTATATTGTTTATGATGTTAATTTGCTGCAAGATTCTCACGCTATTTACATTTTATATGTAGGTTGGGCAAATGCCATGCACTTGTGCAATGATCCATCAGTTGATTTATCTGGTGGGTCACATAGCTTTATGGTCTTGTAAATTCTGTAAGTTTGTTTATTGAGCTGGCTTAGTTGCTGATTTCAGGAATTGCTTTGCTTAGCCAGGTCAAAATATACATTTGAAAGTTGAATCAATGGAGTTTCAAATTTGACTTGAGGTTCCTGTGGTCTTTTTTAGATTGTGTTTCCATTATAGGTTTTTTTTTTTTTTGATGTCTTGTCAAGTAATGAATTCTGGTATTTTATTTATAGCACTGAATTTCCTGTGTTTATGTTTTTTATTGCTTATACTCTAAAGCTGCTATGAGGGAAGGTTATGATGTATGAATGTTGATTTCTATGTGGTAGCATATCTTCTGAGATTTGGAGCAAGAAACATTCGACACATTTACCATTTCATCCATCACCTCTAAAAAGAAGTTGAATATTGAGGGTATGGAAGCTTTTAGATTTTCCAACTTATGCTATGCGGAGACCTGGTCTGAACAAATCCTAGTTTCTACTTCTATGGATCCCTTCAGTTGGTTTGTCGTACCTCTTTTGCATTTGTATTGACCATCATATTCAACACTATACGATCTCCTTGATCAGGAACCTGGAGTGCTATTAGCCTATCACTGTAGACCCATGAACTTTGTCCATTTATCTAACATATAAATTGAGGTTTACATGGAAATGAGCCAGCAGCTTACTCTTTGCATGTATTAGTAAGAATGGCATGTGCATGCAGCCTCATACAATCAAAACATGCAGGTGTGCATGCTCATGTACACATGTATGTGCACACACATACTCACATTCACGATTACATAATGATGCATGCATGTTAGCACATAAAAACTGATGCTGAACTCTTGTATTAGTGTTGTTGTAGCATAGTCAACAAGTAGCATTTCTTGCATCACGTGCTTCAGTAAAATCATTAGCTAGAAACTGTGGATCGTGATTGCTTGAATCTGATAATACCTTTTTATTGGCTTCCAATGGTTTTGGTTCTTGGAAAAGGTATCAAGATGTGTAGGTAACAAATATTGCATGTAGGGGCTGGGTGAGGTGAATTACTTTAGGTGCCTTGAAAGGTGTCAGCAGGTGCACTGAACTGGAGCCTGGCATGTATGCCTGCTGGGCTGTGTTCTCGCCTTCGCCCGCTTAAGAGTCTGCTAGGGCACCTTGATGTGTTAATGTTTGAAACATGTTGGTTCTTTCTTATGCACTTTTGTGTTAATAGACTGAATGTAATAGTGATGTCCTTGAATTTTGGTGATGACAAGGAAAGTATAATATTCCCAGGATGGTGTGAAAACATGGGTCTTTTGCAAATGGAATTCCTGGGTTATACCAAAATGACTGAAATTGGGGAAAGGTTTTTCTCAAAGATAGCAGGTTCATCCAGTGGGACTAAATCATTTGCAATCCAGAATTAGCCATCAAGCTTGTAATATGCATATCTTGGCATCTAGTTATTAAATTACATGTGTCATATGCTCATCTAATGATAGTCTTTGGCATGGTTCGCCAAATTGGCCCAAACCGGATGGTTTGGGGCGTGCCGAACCATACCGGTGGCTAACCGGTGGGGTTCAGGCATTCGATTTGGAACGCCGGTGAAAATCGCACAAGGAAGAAGGGGAGAGAGAGAGAGAGAGAGAGAGAGAGAGAGAGAGAGAGAGGCCGACTGTGCCCCACCGAGGCCTTCAAGACTCTATGGTCCTCTGCGAGATGCGATGGGGGGAGGGAGGGGGAGAGAGAGAGAGAGGAGGGGGGAAGGGAAAGAAGAGGAGTGAGGGGAAGGCGGCGGAGAGGCTGCTGGACACCCAAATTCAACTTGCAATCGTCGCGAGTTTGAAACAGGGGCGATGCCCCTGTTTCATCATGCTTTTTTAAAAACACAATAAATGGTAAAGTCGGCAACAAGTTTGGGCCGTCCAGTGGTCTTTGCTGGATTTATTATTTATCGCATTTTTTTTTAAAAAAAGTGATGAAATAGGGGCGTCGCCCTTATTTCGAACCCGTAGCTATCGTGGGGTGGATTTGGGCCATCTGGCAGCCTTTCCTCTACCTTCCCCTCCATCCTCTTCTTTCTCTTTTCTTCTCTCTTTCTTTATCTTTCTTTGTTCTTATTTCCTCTCGCAGAGCCTGAGGCCTCGACGGCCCTCCGGTGGCCACTGCTAGCCTCTTCCCTTTCTTTCCTTCCCTCCCCCCCTCTCTCTCTCTCTTCCTCCCCGGTTCATCCATTGTTTCTGTGTCAGGTCCGGTACGGTTGTGTACAGCCAGCCGGTTGGCATAGGGTCTTGTTCCAAATCGGCAATTCTTGGTCTTTAGGATTTAAATATTATGGAGGACTTTTGTGAATTTTGAACATCATGGGGGATATAAATCAATAGAAAGTTTCATTTATCATTTAGAGGTGAATTAGCAATTTCTTTTGGTTTTTAGGTATCTTCAAGCAAATCCACAGTCTGGATTAAAAATCTTTCTGAGTTTTAGTTTGTTAAAGATTTATGTAGGCTGCGAAGGATGTTAATCAGAATTTGTTATTGCATGAAACTTCATGTTCTCAACATTGAATGGCATATCTACTGCAAACTGTACTGATATATATGAAGTATGCCCGATATTCCCTGCATGTTACTTGCCCACCCTCCCCCATCTCGCTCTCACATGCTTGCTAATGTGTGCGCACGCTGAGTCACACCCATTTGATGTGTCAATCATTGCAATGATTATTCTAATTGTGATTAGTTTATAATTATATGCATTTCAATTCTATACCTCATTTAATTTTGGTCTCTACCAGAAAGACCGGTGATGTATTCTGGAGCTAGTGGGTTATCGTGGGGTCACTTGAAACTTCCGCATCAGGTGGATACATTATGAATCTTTCTGCTTTCTGCTTATTTCTTATTTTCTTTCTAAAATTTGGTTCTTAGTCCTTAATCATTGCCCTTTTTTTTTTTTTTTTTTTTTGTTATATTCAGATGGACTTTCTATCTGAGCTACGACGTGCAATGCATAATTCTCAGATCAATGCTGTGCCAACTGCCAGTGAGCGTGGCTGATTGTTTGCATTGGATGGAATTGGGAATTTTTGGAAGTTACTCTGATGGTTTATGTACTCATGGACTAAATGTTTGTGTTGTCTGTACTGAACTTTCTTGTTCTATCTTACTAATCCCAGTGGCGTGGAAATGCTTATAAAATTAGCATTGGAAGCAGTGGAACAGAGCTACTGCTGCACTGATTATTGGTAAATCTTAGTTTTTAAGGTAACGCATGCTTGGTTTTCCATGTCTAGCCTCCGGGATGGCTGTGCTTCGTCTTCAACCAAATGATACGTTTTTGTTTCGATATGTTGGTCTCGCACTGGACAAACTGATCTGATGCATGCTACTCTCAGCATTCTAGCTTTATGGAAACATTTGGAACAGATGAGTCCTATCTTTGTTTTCTGCAGGTGGCCTAAATCTGGAGGTAATTATTCTTTTCAGAGACTTCTATTTATGCGATAAATCTTGCTTCAATTAAGAATGTAATAGGTATTTATTCAGAGAACAGAATAGAAATCGGAATAACAAGGCCTTAAGAGGGTGGAAACCAGAGCTCTGGTCGGCGGCCGTGGTACGTCCCCTGATTTAACGAATTATGGGTTTTACTCGTCAGGATGATGGACCATTCACCCATACAATTAAGTAATTGAATTAAAAAAAGGGGGTGGCTTATTGGATGAGGTGAGTTTGGGAAGGATTAGATGTACAGAGTCTTATTCCTGCGTGCCAAGAAGCTGTTTTAGTATTTGGAATCTTTGACATCCTGGTTATATTGCATCAAGGTTTACCCTCACAATTAAGCAGTCTAACATGAGTTGTAATTCTTTCTCGGAAAAAGACTTTGGGACTTTGCAGGTGTAAGTAGCTTATCCGTTAAGTAAACAAACTATGATCGTTTAGTGCCTTTGGACATCGGGTTGGTAACTACATTCTAAATCACCACTTGTGGGGATGGAAATCAAAATAACATATATTAATAATAAATTCATCAAACGGTGTTGATTCTTTTGTGATTATTAACTTGGTATGCATGACCTTGAAGAGGAAGAGGGTGTTAGCCCTCCCAACCCTCGCAAGTATCTTATTGTTTCAGTAAGATTAATCCATCCTTATAAAACGTCTTTCCCTTGAACCAACCACGATATACTTTCTATCCATTATTCATCACCTGTGAGAAGATTTCACTACCATAAATTACTACTTCCTCTGTAATGATTCATACATACTTTCAATTGCCAATTACTCACAAAAGTTTAAAAAGAAAAAAGAAATTGTTGGCCAGGAAAAATATCTCAATTATATTTCATCACGTATGAGCAAAATTTATAACATAAATTCGTTACTTTGCAATGATTTTACAAGCTTCAGTGATAAATTGTTTACAAAGTTAAAAATAAAAATTCTGTAGGCAACAAAAAAAAAAGCCTCTGGTTGATGTGCTGAAGCCACAGAGTTGATCTTGAGCCAATAATGTGTCATAGTATAGCGGTCACATATTATATACTATTATTTCACCTTCAGTCCAAAATTTCAATAGCATCATTATTTTGTTAAACAATTGTTAGAATAACCACTACAATAAATATTGCATCCATATTTGCTCGAAAAATAAGATACTATTGTTAGAATTTGTGGTGCTCCCAAGCCTTGAGAGACCATAGGAGGAGTTAGAGTATTGGCTTCGGGAGTCTAGGACGGATGTGAGTCTTACGACTAGGACATGAGTTTTCCTATATGAAGACGGTGTGCAATCCTACACGGGGCTCGAGGTTCAGGTGTGAGGACCTTGAGGGGCTTGGTAGGTGCTTCGAAAATCTAGGACATAAGATGGAGCAAAAGACCAAAGCCAAGAAAGGAGCTGACACACAGGTGAGCTGATTCGGATACGCAGCCGAATCGGCTTGGGTTGAGATCGAGCCGGCACAGCCGAGCCGGCTATCTCAGGTAGACAAAAGATGATGTTCGGATGTTACGCAGTCAAGTCAGCTCGGCTTCTGAGCGAGCCAGCTCGACGGATGGCGTACAGAACATACGGGGTTTCTGTTTGATTTTGGATTAAGTTTAATCCAAGGATCTTAAGGCCTGGTCCAATAAGGTCTTAAGGGGACTAATTCATGTATGGATCGGATTTAGATCCAGAGGATGAAAGCATGTGAGACATATGTACATGAACTTGGTGAGTGCTTTCATGTATTGGGTTAGCCAGGTGAGTTTTTAGTCGGGCCTAATAGCTATGTATAAATACATAGGATGTATTAGAATTTTCATTGGTCAAAGCAATACAGATCTTTTCTCTCTCATTCTCTCTTCTCTCTTCTCTCTAGAGTTGTCGTCCCAAGGGGGCACCTTCCTCAAGCCCAAGGAGGGAGGCACTCCATCATAGATCTAGATTGGTAGATTGGTGGTTTATTGCCTTTAAAGAATGTCAAAGATCTTTTCAGGTCCATGCTAAAAATCAAGGACTTCTGCAATATGGTATCAAAGCTAGGTGATACCGATATTAGAATCTAACACTTGGTATCAGAACCTGATAGTGCGTGGAAGCGAAGGAGAAATCATACAGAAAGAAATTAGAAATCTGTACAAGAATTTCACGGTATGTCTCAGATCTACCTTTGTTATTGCTATGGTTTGGCCAACCGGGAGCAGCGGGTTGAAAGTGGAGGTTGAGAGGATTTACGGGAAGAATTTTTTTTAGGGTGAAAAGTTTGGGTGCATGATTTTCTGATTGATCTTGGTTGGAGAGACCGGAGTGTATGATCGGTGATAAGGTTCTCTAGGAAGATGGGCAGCGTGGGGCTGTTTGGCGAATGAATCGAAGTTTTTCAAGCGATAATGGTCAAAAAAAACCTGAAGAAACGACTATACGCTCTTCGATTGCAGGAAGGCTGTGAGAAATAGTCGGAGATGCATTCAACAATTCGATCAGAGTATGAATTTACGAAGCCTTGGAGGTGATGGAGATGGATGTCCATGGTGATCCAGCAGGTCAAGGCTAGATGGATGATCTTGCATCAGGTTTTTTCTAGGAAGAGTCGCTGTTCAAGTGGAGGATGGTTTGTGTACAATAAGAGAGGATCCGAATATCTATGAGAAGGTGGTGTCGAGATGAAGCAGGAAGCACTGGAGTATTGCAGTAGTATTTTTCTGAAGACACGAGGCTGAGAGAGGCTAGACGGTGCAATAGTCGAGGGAGATATCTCGATGGAGAGTGTCAGGAGGCATCTCAAGAAGATCGAAAGTAGATCTCAGGGAGAGCCAGAGAGTCTTAGGAGCCTCGGAATGAGATAGGTGGGTCTGAGCCCAGGGCAGGATTGAGCTATAATTTTTTCGGACGCAACTGAAGCGATGGCTGGTGTAGGGGCAGAAAAGGAGAAATGCTACGATGAAATTTTCTAGGGATCAGTCACTGAATTCAAAAGAGTTGGATGAGCTCTTGGATTTTGGAGGTGCCCGCAGATTGCAGAGGTATCCGAGATAGTTTCGGATAGGTTTGCGGAGTGCAAAGGGTCTGAAGGGGCAGCGACGGTATTCGAGGTGCAGCGGCAGGCCCAGTAATGCAGCGTTGGATGATTGACCTCGAGTGATTCGGTTACAGAGTCAAAATCTTCTGCGGCATCAAGTGGACTTCGATTTTAGGTGAAGCACCAGGTAGAGATGGCTTCACCGATGGAGATGTGACATGAATTCAGAGCGAAGGAGTGTAGGAAGATCAATATCCTAGCACCAACGTCGGAGATGCATAATTCTAAGTGGAGCAGCACGTGTAAAAAAGACTGACAAAATTTTGAGGAGATCGTGTCAGGATATACAGCGAATGCCGGTACAGAAATGCTGCGGGATCTCAAGCAAAGTTTAGGATAATTGATGCAGCTGCCAAGCAAAAGAAATTCCTACAATTTCAAAATGGTGCAAGCCAAGATCTTCAACGGTGGAGACAGTCATCCCAAAGGCCTCAAGGGTGCACAGCAGCTGAAAAGAACTAGCGGAGGCGATGTTTACACAAGATGCTGTCAGAGTGTGCAACGACAGCAGGATAATGCAGGAGGGCATTGCCAGGAGTTTGCCAAGGCTTGGGGCACTAAGATGAAGATTGTTGGATTTGTGATGTTCCCAAGCCTTGGAAGGCCACCAGAGGAGTCAGGGTGTTAGCTCCGAAAGTCTAGGACGGATGTGAGTCTTAGAACTAGGACAGGAGTTATCCTAGGTGAAGATGATGTGCAGTCTTGCACGGGGCTCGAGGTTCAGGTGTGAGGACTTTGAGGAGCTTGGTAGATGCTCCAGAGATCTAGGATATAAGGTGAAGCAAAGGATCAAAGCCAAGAAGAAGAATCAGCCAAGATAAGGGGCTGACAGATAGGTGAGCTGGCTCGGATACGCAGCCAAGCCGACTCGAGCTGGCTCGAGGCACAACCAAGCCGGCTGTCTCAGGCAAACAGAAGATGATGTTCGGGTGTTACGCAGTCGAGTTAGCTTGGCTTCTAAGCGAGCCGGCTCGACGGGTGGCGTACAGAACATACAGGATTTTCTGTTTGGTTTTGGATTAGATTTAATCTAAGAGTCTTAAAGTTTGGTCCAATAAGATCTTAAGAGGGCTAACTTATGTATGGGGCGGGTTCAGATCCAAGGAATGAGAGCATGTGGGACATATGTACATGGGCTCGATGAGTACTTTCATATATTGAGTTAGTCAGGGGAGTTTTTGATCGAACCTAATAGCTACATATAAATACATATGATGTATTAGGGTTTTCATTGATGCAAGCAATACAGATCTTTTCTCCCTCGATCTCTCTTCTTTTTTCTCTCTAAAGTTGCCGCCCCAAGGGGGGCGCCTCCCTCCCATCATAGATCTAGATTGGTAAATTGATGGTTTGCTATCTTAGAGAATGTCAAAAATCTCCTCAGGTCCATGTTAAAGATCAGGGACTTCCGCAACATAGTATCAGAGCTAGATGACGCCATGATGATGCGCCAACATTTGATATTAAAGCGATAGCAAGATCTAACAACTATATCAAAATAATTAAAAACTAGTTCTCTCTTTAGTGCCCCTATTTTTAAAAGGCTTACACGGCCACTGTTACATTATAGCATTTGAGTAAGATCTAGATACAACACTTCACAAAATAAATCCCAACTCATGGGTCTCCCCAGAATCCTTTTAGTAAATTCTTTCTACAGCTTCTTAAATGCCCCTGGTGTTCTTCTCAAATGAAAAATATCGCTGGTTTTATTATGAATTATTTTCAGCATATATGGAAATCGGCTTCTCCTTTAAAGGTTAAAATACATGAGTGGTTAGCTACAAGACATATATTGCTTAATGTGGATGATCTTCTTAAAGGAACTGGCAAGCTAATGAGGTTTGTATTTCCCTTGGTCTATCCAGAATCTGCCGTCCATCTATTTCAAGTACCCGAGAAATAGACCAAAGTTTTGTTACTAGTTGTATGTCTTTGGGATGCCTAATTGTAGTTAATATCAGGTTAAGTTGCCAAATATATATTGATATTTCCTATTTTGATTCTATTTTCCTCTTAGCAGAGCATATGGTATTACCGTCACTGTTGGATCACAAATTTAACAATTGCTTGAAGCTATATTAGACAGCACAGAGCCTCAAAAACAAGTATATAAGATTGTAGACCTGGAGTTAAGGTTTATATGTCATGTGAAATGATGATGGAAGATATATTTGGCACACTACTGAGGAGGCTTTGCAACTGATATTGCAAGAGATCCAAAATATAGCTGATGTTTGATTTACCATTGGGAAAATGTCAGCTAGAGTTGCAGACCTATTTTAAGAAGAAGCTGCTTTGGCTAACACCTGCAGGGGCGAGGAGAGGGCACAGAGGACCCTTTCTGGCTGTAAAAGGTTTTAGAGAAGCCATATTTAGGTTTATTAGTTTTCTGATAGGGTTTTCCAGTGCTTCAACATATCGGGCACCTGGATTTACAGACTTTTGTATTGAATATTATAATTAGGTTTTATATTTTATACAAAAAGATATCCAATTAATATTAACACTTGTTTTTGGTAAAAGAAAATTTAACCCTTTGGATGAGGGAAAATTGCTTAAATATTGCAACGATTACATACACACACACACACACATATATATATATATATAGAGAGAGAGAGAGAGAGATAATTTCGCATTGTAAAACAAGAATTCTCTCCAAGTTCATTTAGCCACCGTTGCCTCATGTATCAAGATCTTATCACTAGCATCCTCGAGGATGGTTTCACCCACTTGCTGTCGTTCTTCTATACTGTTAGCTGCGTCCATGCCAAGAATTTTCCTCAGGTACTCTAATTGCTCAAATTCACCCTGAAGCTCCTCCCACTGCAAGGACAATATTCATAGAGTCGTAACAGAAGATTTAAACTGCTATTTCTCTATACTAGGAAAGAGCATAGAAGAGAAAAGGACCAAACCTAGTTTTCATCCCACCAATTTAATTAGACTTCTCTTTGTTAACTAGCTTGTCAGCGAAACGACGACTATTATGCACAACGTATATGCAACTATATTTCAAATAAAAATGGGTCTCTACGCTCGAGAAACTCCCAGGATGGTTATGAATCTAAAGTATTATCACCATGTTCAATTTTCTATTGTGAAACAATCTAGGAAATTGTAAAATAGCTTAGAGAAATAGGTAAATGAAATTCTCTCCATGATTCAGTAGCTGGTCGATTCTCATCCACAGGTAAAGTCAAATCTTGTAATCATAGTAATTAGCTAAAAAGTTCAGGATTGGATAGCACGGAAAAGAAATGCCAAAACATGGCGACTCATTTTCTTCCATTAAGTCAGGCATGATCTTAATGAATAAAAAGGTATAGGATATCTAAAATATTGAAGCTTAATGTAAATTTCATTTTTGAAAGGCATGAGTGGTAAAAAAAGTTTCGGTAGAGATATAACTTCAGCCTTGAGAGAGGGAAAGGCAGAACAATTTTAATGGGGACAGAAGGAAACATCTGAAAAGTAAAAGGGAAGAAAATCACTCAAATCACGAGTGCATGGCCTCATATCCCAAAAAATATGAGGCATTTGTTAGTTAACCTAAATACAGTATTCAGAGAAAAAAATCCTAGATGCATAAGATTCAGCTAGCATATGCACATTGCAGCAGAAATAGAGGAATTTGAATAACATGTTACCACACACTACACAAGCACAACCAACCAACAAGATTACCACCATGCATTAATTGGTATCATCATCCATCTTCAGAATACCACACCAAGTTGTACGCAGAATTCCAACTGTATCATGTGTCAGCTGGCAGATACAAAAACATATTGGGCATTAGAGATTCTTTCTGCATTAAACATTTGATTGTAATACCAAGCTTTGTTCGACCTGACATCATTATTCTTTCTTTACAGTGTAGCCTAATCTTTTTGCTAGGTTATGTCTTTCCCTGCTTATTAGGTTGTTTCAGCTATTGGCTTTTTGGTTTCCAAGACTCCAACCAGCTGAGAATGGAGATTCTTTTTCTCATATGGTAGGATCAGTATTAAATGTCTCTTATATATTTTTCCTTTCTTCACCCTGATTCTTTTTCTTACATGTCCTCTAACTAAAATTAAGTTAAGATTGTTTCACTAGTTACCTCCATCCATTTGATGTAAGAACACAATCTAGATTGCTTGCTTGTCAGAAGTAAGATGAATACCAGGCTATAATAAGTGAAGAGAGTTTAAATCAACCCTAGACATGAAGCTCTTGATCTGATGAGTAATGGCTTAACTGCACTGAAAATTGACGACAAACTTCTTGACACTCATGAAACAAGAGTAGAACTCGGTTCGCACAGAAGGTCCCATCGAATGTTTAAGGTTCTCATGACAAGAGACTCAGTTCATACAGAAGGTCCCACCGAATGTTTAAGGTTTTCATGATGAGAGTCTTCAACAACCAAAACTTGCTTATGTATGGACAGGAACATGGCTACACATATTCTATATCAACTTCATGATGATTGGACATAACAGAGAAGGCAAAATTAGTCTTAGGCAACAGAGCCAATGACACATCTGATTGGCAGCATCAGAACCCTGCGCTTTCATACAGATTTTTTTCGAAAATGCAGAATATTAAGTTATTTCCAGGTATATTGTTTAATACCAAAATTTATATTAATTTCTCTTTTTCTTCCTAGATTGATTGCATTAATAAACCATGGAATTATGCAGTAGTGTACAAGTCAAGCATATCAGATCTAAAAAAAGGTCACACACTAATTTGGTGATGCTTTGTTACTCTTCACATGCTGTTAGATGATTTGTGTCAATAGGAGAGTGTAGCCTTTCTATTGCACCAACCAAGATGAGTATCATGGTAGTGTAAAAATGCATTTTGTTATTCTGTACATCCAACAAAAAAAAAGTGAACCCGCATTTAGCATAAATATTTTCATTTAATAGAAATATTTGCTTATGTAATAATTCACCTCTTGATGAGACAGAGAAACCAGTTTCCAACCAGCCCCCGCAATGTAGCGGCGTTTCAGTATTGTGTGGCCTAGTGGAGTACCTGTAAAAGAACCAGCAAGAATATTTTTTAGTTACCTGTAAAAGATGATAAGGTTTGATATGAGTTGAGACATAAGAGAACATATAATAATTTGTATCAGTTAAGGAGCCTTGCCTAGATTCCTTGAGAAATGTGTGGGTCCATCAATCTCAAAAGCAAGCTTTCTGTCAATCAATACTGCATCCAAAGTGTATCCCTCCACCACATATTCTTTGACCCACTCAAGGCCTGTGCTAATGAGAAGCCGTGCCACCTCCTTTTGGAATGAAGAAGTTATCTTCTGATTGAACCGCTTGGTCTTTCCAGCTCGTGATATTTTTTCTTCAAGACCCCTATTCAGTGACAGACCAAGATGAGGGTACTCTAGCTTCAAGCATTGGTTAGCTAAAAAAACCTGTGAAGCAAACATGACATCTTCTCTGTACTGTGCTGAAACTCTTTGCTCTTCAAATTGGCTCAGAGTACTCCATACATGGGAGAAGAAAAGACGATCCATTCGTCCAAGAACAGCATATGACCAAGATATACTTCCAAGCTGATCTCGGTTAAATTTAAGTATGGGGGCATATAAAGACATTTCAGAATCAATATTATTGATGTTCTGACCATTTCCGCTGATTTCAGCTTCTGGATAAGAACTCTCTGTTGGATTCGAGCTTGTTTCTTCCATGCAGCATTTGAGATTGGCAGCATCCTTAAAAATATCATCAAGGGAGTCAAGCAAAGGATCAGCACACTCATTTAGCGAAGCAAATGCCCACAAGAACTGTGCAAGCTCTTGCTCACGGAAAGTATGAACTATATCAGATGCTCCTCTAGCTAATTCTGAGAAAAGATCTGGTGCGGAGTGTTGCATTGAAGCAAATGCACCAGCAATATTAGCAACATTCTGTGCATTGAACTCCCCAACCTTGGTAATTGCCACCTCAGCAATTCTATCCATCTCCGACAAATAGAGAAGCTCACCACCGATCTTGGATAATGCCCATGCAATATTTGACACCCCCTGAGCAGAGCACTCAGGCAATGCTGTCATAGCAATACCCACAAGCATAGACATCTCTCTTTGGCGGGCAAATGCTAACCTCCGAGTCTTCATCATAGAGACCTTTTCCATGTTCTTGGCTATCCGGTGAAGGGCAGTGGCAACATTCAGAGGAGTCAGAGGCGAAGGGTTCAGCCCTTTCGCTACAGCCAATATCGTCTCCGCAGCCACCTCCAGGACTTCTTCTGCAGTCTGTGCATCTACGATTGCTTTGTTCAAGGTGATCTCTTTCTTCCTATCCGAGGGCCCTGAGAACTGTGACAACCTCTCAATAAATGCCTCTTTTGCCTTCACTTTCTTTTCTTCAAACATCCCATCTGCAAACATACCTATTCTCCTTTTTAGATCATCGGTGCTGCTCTCCAAGTCCAATTCATCCAAGTCCATTATTTCAGAAGAATCACCATAATCATCGTCTAGACCTTCCAAGATATTATCTTTTCTGCACATCTTCTCTTTCTTGCTTCCCTTGAGCTTACTACTCTTCTTCTTCTTCTTTTTCTTCGAGGTTACCAACTTCTCCATGGTATGACTCAAACCCCTCACTTCGATCGATCTCAACGCCACCCTCCTAGCCTTCACACACCAATCCATGCCCTCGGTGTCCTCGAGCAATCTCGACTTTTCCTGAGGTTTCTTCTTAGAGGATTGGGAACCGGGTGGGGTAATCTCTCCCAAAAACTCCAGTTCCCATTGGGAAGGTAGCTCCTTTTGGTCCTCTACTCCCTTTTTATCCGCCGAAACACTTTCTAATCCACAAGAACAGATCTTTCTACGTGGAAAACAAACCCTGAGGTTGGGATTCCAAGACCCGAGTGCAGTTCTTATCCTAGGAGAGATTTCAACGGTTTTTGAAAGGAAATTAAGGGTTGGAAAGCTTCTTTTTGGCAGAATTTGGCTGAAATGTTGCTCCATTTTTACTAAAAACGGAGGAAAGTTGAAACTTTTAAAACCCGAGAGCTGAATTAGTCGGAAGAACTCACCAATTCGGGATTCGAATCCATCATTTCTCGAGAAAGGATCACCGCCATGTACGAGATAGGATAGTTTTGGAGTGGATTTGAGGAAGTGGTTAGAGATGATGGTCAGATTGTCTTCGCTAATAGTAGGATGGGATGAGAAGGGACGGTAGCCTGGCTCGAACAACGAAGCAAAGAATGATAAGGTGACACACCGCCCAGGACCGGTGTTATGGCTAGACACGTGCCATGCACGTGAAATAAGGTTTTTCTAAATTCAAATTCATATATGAGCTAGTAAATATACAGAGTCTTTGGTTTAGCCTGTAGTGATTTAAGTGTGGCACATGTTATTTTTAATATTATCATCCATGATTATTCCAGGGTGACAATTACAAGTTTACCTTCATACATTTCCAATAATCACCAATTTGGTCAAATAATAGTAATGATTTGGTGAGTTTTTTGGCACATAAATTATCGAAACTTCTAAATTACAACAAAAGGCATGGATGGCCATGATCCCCTCTTCGTTTAGGAAATTTTATTATTTAATATAATTAGATAAATTTTTTTTTTTTTGTTGGTATATTGCTTTTGTTTCTCTTTTTTTTTTTTTTTTCTTCTTTTGATAAAATTTAAACCAAAAATATATTTTTAATATAACACTTTAAAAATTTTATTTTCTTGGCTAGGCACTATATGGTCATTACGCAATTGCAATAGCACAGCTATCTTTTGACATATTAGCTATTTAGCATTAAAAACATTGCTAGCAGAAAAGTATTATATTTATGTTAAAAAAAATATAATTTTTCATATTTGTAGAATGATCTCGTTTTTTTTTTTTCTTTGATGGGAATGGATTCTTTTAGATTTTTATTAGATCAGTGTGCCCATATTATTACTTAATTTCACATATTTAGCTTAATCAATAGACACGCATGTCAATACATAATTAGAACTTGTGAGACATCCATTGGACGTTCAACACACTCACATTGCTCAGATATATAGGGATAGGGATAGAAAAAATCATCACTTAAAAGGAAAAAAAAAAGAAGAAGAAAGAAATGAACACACTGATTGATCTATTTGGGAAACAAGCAATATAAATCCATATAGCTGGTTTGACGTGGTAAAGAATATGTTCCTGTCCTTGAAACCATTAGCATCATGAGAAAAGGTAATAGGCTACAAATTTGGTAGCAATTTGAGTAATTATGTACCCTTTCCCTTGTCTTGGTTATCTCCACCACAAGGTAAACAACCCTACATGAAGTCCCTTTGGAATTATTTGTTCGCCTAAATTTAGATAGGTCGCAATTATGAATGCTGCAATTTAATTGCAAGCATCCAGAAAAAAATGTTTAGGTGCCTTGTAATGGTAGCCATGATTTTTAATTGAATTAAAAAAACCTAAATCTTATAATACATTATTATATTCATATATTTCTTTTATATATGTTATATACATACAAAATATATCATATTTTTATATTATAGATGTATAATATATACCGGTGATGACTTTAAAGGAGGAGAGGTGGTAGCTTTCAACATATTCTCGATCATTTGATCTTGATTAGGTGGTCTGGTTTCTGCTTAATCTTTCGATATATAGTTACATGGCTTGAGATGGATACGTATAGATACATACATAATCTTTAGATGCATAGTTATATTACTCACTCTCAAAGATGGAGCCATGTTTTGACTTACGGCTCCAATTGAATCTTCAAATTTTGATGCAATATTCTTTTATAAATATATATATATATATATATATATATATATATTATATATATATATATAATTATTGGTGCAGAAATCCGTCGCCGCCGGAGGTCGCCGCAATCGAGGCCGCTGGAAGCGCCGCCGGGGACCTGCAAAACGAAGTCCCGTCCGGAACCGGTGGGGTGGTGGCTCCGGCAGGACCCTCCGACGGTCAAGTTAGTTTCCGACCAACAGTAATGGAGTGCTCGGAATGAGTTCCGGAGCTTAGAGATGTGGAGGAGAGCTTAGAGAGTCGAGAGTTCAGAGAGCTTAGCCTTAGTATGTCGGGAGGGGTCCTTTTATAGCGGAGCTTAGTTGATGGTGACGGCTGTGCCGTCTGGCAGAGAGTCGTCGGGCAGCATGGACTTGGTGGTGAACTGCAGCCGCGTGCTGGCGGGCCGCTCGAGGTTCGGCGGAGTCAGTCCCACTGGTGCCGTGTGCGGCGGATTGAGGGTGACAGCCATCGCCGCCTGGCAGTGGGTCGCTATCGCCCGCGGCGGACTGACCGATGGTACGGCGGACTGACTGATAGTGATGGTTGCAGAGCTTGCCGAATGAAGGGTTGAAGGCCTTCGTCGTGTGCCCATTTCGGAGGAGTTCGGGCTCCTGAAGAGGAAGATAGGAGGGAGTTCGGCTCCCATAGGCGTCTGGCAAGAGGTATGCAGCTAAGGCTCGTCCGCAGAAGAGTTCGGCTGCTGAGAAGTCCGAAGCTCGGCCGTCTGGGGTTCGGCCGGCTGTTGGGCTTGGGCTGAGGCTTGGACACTTCGAGAGTTCGGTAGGAGCTCGGTCGGCCGAAGTTTGACCGCTGAGGGCGACCGCTGAGGAGTTCGGCCGCTGAGAGGACTTCAGTTGAAGGAGTTGCTAGTTGGTTCGGCCAGGGCTCGCTGAGGAGTTCGGTCGCCTAGGGTCGGTCCGAAGGAGTTCGGCCGTGGGAAGTCCGAAGGAGTTCGGCTGCATGGGCTCGCCTGGGGTCGGTCCGAAGGAGTTCGGCCGTGGGGTCCGAAGGAGTTCGGCTGCATGGGCTCGCCTGGGGTCGGTCCGAAGGAGTTCGGCTCTAGGCAGTTCGGCCCGGACCTTGGCGCAGGGGAGTTCGGCCTCTAGGCAGTTCGGCCCGGACCTTGGGCAGGGGAGTTCGGCCTCTAGGCAGTTCGGCCCGGACCTTGGTGCAGGGGAGTTCGGCCTCTAGGCAGTTCGGCCGTGGTAGGGGCTCGGCCTGGCGCCTGGCGCTAAAGCTCTTCAGCGGCTACTGGTTACATTGGGCTGAGCGTCGGGCCGGGCTTCGGCAGGAGCGGGATTTATCCCCAACAGTAGCCCCCCCACTCCCGAGTTCAAAAATTGAAGGAAGGGAGTACCAAAACAGGCGACTGCCGAAGTCTTCTTCCAGGCTCCGCATTTGTTGCAGCTGAAGCTCGGGGAGGTCTCATCTCCAGCCAAGATTGACGCTGAAGTTGAGGCTGAGGCTTGGGGGAGACCTCATCTTCAGTCGATGTTTGGAGTTGAAATGGAACTCGTTTCCGGCTAAAGTCGATGAAGCTGATGTTGAAGCCGAAGTAAGACTCGCCTCCTTCGGTCGAGGTCGGATTTGAGCTCCTCGGGGGCGACATTATCTTCGTCAGTTGAAGTCGACTCGAGGGAGACCTCCTATCTTGCAGCCGAGGTTGAAGTGCGCGCTCGGGGGAGATCTTATCTCCTACGGCCGAGCTTCCCTCGGGGGAGATCTTATCTTCTCCTGCAGCCGAAGTGAAGTGCGCGCTCGGGGGAGATCTTATCTCCTGCAGCCGAGCTTCTCTCGGGGGAGATCTTATCTCCTGCAGCCGAGGTTGGTGCTCGTGTTAGGACGAGGTTCTCCTCCTGTTCCTAACCGAGGTTGTTTCGGTCGCTCGGGAGAGATCTTATCTCTAGCCGAGGTTGTCAACGGTCGCTCGGGAGAGATCTTATCTCTAGCCGAGGTTGGTGCTCGTGTTAGGACGAGGTTCTCCTCCTGTTCCTAACCGAGGTTGTTTCGGTCGCTCGGGAGAGATCTTATCTCTAGCCGAGGTTGTCAACGGTCGCTCGGGAGAGATCTTATCTCTAGCCGAGGTTGGTGCTCGTGTTAGGACGAGGTTCTCCTCCTGTTCCTAACCGAGGTTGTTTCGGTCGCTCGGGAGAGATCTTATCTCTAGCCGAGGTTGGTGCTCGTGTTAGGACGAGGTTCTCCTCCTGTTCCTAACCGAGGTTGTTTCGGTCGCTCGGGAGAGATCTTATCTCTAGCCGAGGTTGTCAACGGTCGCTCGGGAGAGATCTTATCTCTAGCCGAGGTTGGTGCTCGTGTTAGGACGAGGTTCTCCTCCTGTTCCTAACCGAGGATTGTTTCGGTCGCTCGGGAGAGATCTTATCTCTAGCCGAGGTTGGTGCTCGTGTTAGGACGAGGTTCTCCTCCTGTTCCTAACCGAGGTTGTTCCGGTCGCTCGGGAGAGATCTTATCTCTAGCCGAGGTTGTCAACGGTCGCTCGGGAGAGATCTTATCTCTAGCCGAGGTTGGTGCTCGTGTTAGGACGAGGTTCTCCTCCTGTTCCTAACCGAGGATTGTTTCGGTCGCTCGGGAGAGATCTTATCTCTAGCCGAGGTTGTCAACGGTCGCTCGGGAGAGATCTTATCTCTAGCCGAGGTTGGTGCTCGTGTTAGGACGAGGTTCTCCTCCTGTTCCTAACCGAGATTGTTTCGGTCGCTCGGGAGAGATCTTATCTCTGGCCGAGGTTGGTGCTCGTGTTAGGACGAGGTTCTCCTCCTGTTCCTAACCGAGGTTGTTTCGGTCGCTCGGGAGAGATCTTATCTCTAGCCGAGGTTGGTGCTCGTGTTAGGACGAGGTTCTCCTCCTGTTCCTAACCGAGGTTGTTCCGGTCGCTCGGGAGAGATCTTATCTCTAGCCGAGGTTGTCAACGGTCGCTCGGGAGAGATCTTATCTCTAGCCGAGGTTGGTGCTCGTGTTAGGACGAGGTTCTCCTCCTGTTCCTAACCGAGGTTGTTTCGGTCGCTCGGGAGAGATCTTATCTCTAGCCGAGGTTGTCAACGGTCGCTCGGGAGAGATCTTATCTCTAGCCGAGGTTGGTGCTCGTGTTAGGACGAGGTTCTCCTCCTGTTCCTAACCGAGGATTGTTTCGGTCGCTCGGGAGAGATCTTATCTCTAGCCGAGGTTGTCAACGGTCGCTCGGGAGAGATCTTATCTCTAGCCGAGGTTGGTGCTCGTGTTAGGACGAGGTTCTCCTCCTGTTCCTAACCGAGGTTGTTCGGTCGCTCGGGAGAGATCTTATCTCTAGCCGAGGTTGTCAACGGTCGCTCGGGAGAGATCTTATCTCTAGCCGAGGTTGGTGCTCGTGTTAGGACGAGGTTCTCCTCCTGTTCCTAACCGAGGTTGTTTTCGGTCGCTCGGGAGAGATCTTATCTCTAGCCGAGGTTGGTGCTCGTGTTAGGACGAGGTTCTCCTCCTGTTCCTAACCGAGGTTGTTCCGGTCGCTCGGGAGAGATCTTATCTCTAGCCGAGGTTGTCAACGGTCGCTCGGGAGAGATCTTATCTCTAGCCGAGGTTGGTGCTCGTGTTAGGACGAGGTTCTCCTCCTGTTCCTAACCGAGGTTGTTTCGGTCGCTCGGGAGAGATCTTATCTCTAGCCGAGGTTGTCAACGGTCGCTCGGGAGAGATCTTATCTCTAGCCGAGGTTGGTGCTCGTGTTAGGACGAGGTTCTCCTCCTGTTCCTAACCGAGGTTGTTTCACGGTCGCTCGGGAGAGATCTTATCTCTAGCCGAGGTTGTCAACGGTCGCTCGGGAGAGATCTTATCTCTAGCCGAGGTTGGTGCTCGTGTTAGGACGAGGTTCTCCTCCTGTTCCTAACCGAGGTTGTTCCGGTCGCTCGGGAGAGATCTTATCTCTAGCCGAGGTTGTCAACGGTCGCTCGGGAGAGATCTTATCTCTAGCCGAGGTTGGTGTGCGCGCTCGGGGGAGATCTTATCTCCTGCGGCCGAGCTTCTCTCGGGGGAGATCTTATCTCCTGCGGCCGAGGTGCGCGCTCGGGGGAGATCTTATCTCCCGCGGCCGAGCTTGTCGCTCGCGTTAGGACGAGGTTCTCCTCCTGTTCCTAACGCGGCGATTATTGACTGCTGCTCTTCTGTCATCGCACAGTTTTCGCATCCAGAAATAATATTAGCGGAGGGGAGAATTTTACCGAAGGGAAGTCGTGGACAGCGCGCTCTCGTTTGAGGGGTCGATCGACGGGGTGTTGTTCCTCGGAGCTCCCTCGAGCAGCAAGTCCCGTCCAGACGACCTCCTCTATCTCCTGCCGGCCTTCATAATTTGGACCATGCTTCTCTTGACTTTGTCGCTGGGGATGACAATCACCGATGTAGCTAGCTCCTAGCTCCTCCCCGGGTGGCGTTGACGACGCCGCGGGACGGCCAACCTTCTTGTCTTTTCCAGTTACGGCAGTGCCTATGGCCGATCTTCTCCTTGATCGCACATGTTTGGAGAGGCCGTAGTCCTTCAGGTCTTGGCGGTTGGCTCTTAACTTTGCCGAGAATTCGAGTTAGAGGAGCGGGTCGTAGTTGCGGAACCTTCCGGGAGGGGGGCTTCGTTCCGTCCTTGCCAGCGCCGAACTTTATTTTGGAGGTTGAGTTGAGGAGTTCGGCTTTCCGCCGAGCTTCATTTTACCTTGATGCCGAGCTTTGGGGTGAGCCCGGCTTTTCTCGCCCGAACTTCATTCCGCCTCCAGTGAACACTTTGTAGGCGGTTCCTTTGGGGGACATTCTGGAGCGTGAGTTCGGCCTTACTTGCGCCGAACTTCGTTCCACTTTCCCGCGGAAGCTTCCGCGGGAGGACTTCATACTTCTTTGTCGGAGCTTCCTCGCTGACGGGCTCATAGGTGGGTTCGGCCTTCCTCGCGCCGAACTTCATTCCGCTTCAGCGGGGGAACTTCTGCTCTCCGTTTCTCTCTTAGGGGCGATTGGGCTCCTCCCTAAGGCTGATTCCTCCGCATTTCTTCGGCAATAAGTTCCGGGGTGGACGACCTCCTCATGCTGAACTCCTCAATTTGGTGCAAGCTCTTGTTGCTGGGAGACGGCGAATCGCTGATGCACCGAGATCTTCCCAGGGGCAATGTGAACGACGCCGTAAGGTGGCCGACCTTCTTGCAGTCTCTGGCTACGGCAGCGCCCTTAGCCGATCTTTTTCTGCTTCAGGCCGGTACCGGAGGAATTTACCCAGCCGACCCGTTCTGACGAGCTCCTCAATTTCGTCTCGGAGCTGGATGCATCCCTCCGTGTCGTGGCCGTGGTCGTGATGGTAGAGGCAGTACTTATTTCGATCGCGCTTGTTTGGGGGAGATCGTAATCCTTCCGATCTTGGCAGCTGGTGTTTTACTTCGGTGAGAATCTGGGTTCGAGGAGCGTTGAGGGGGGCATAGCGGCGGAACCTTCCGGGAGGAGGACTCCTTCGCGCCTCTTTATCAGGGCGAGTTCGAGGAGTTCGGGCCCGCCTGCTTTCGTAGGGGGTCTGCGAGTGCAGCCGAGCTTCACCCAGCTCTTCCTCGTCCGCCAGCCGGTCCTTTCTGACGAGCTCCTCATCTTTCAATTTGAAGGCTTCTTCCGCACGGGCATATCTCTCGGCTCGAGCCAGCAGGTCGGCGAAGTCCCTGGGATACCTTTTTTCCAGAGAGAACAGCAAGTTATTTTTCTGAAGGCCGCCCTTAAGTGCGGCCATCGCGACAGACTGGTCCAGGTCCCGGACTTCCAATGCCGCGGCGTTGAATCGAGTGACGTAAGTCCGGATGGATTCCCCTTGCTTCTGCTTGACGCTCATCAGGGAATCTGAACCTCGGCTCGGTCGTCGGCTGCTGATGAAGTGGGCCGCGAACCGACTGCTCATCTGGTCGAAAGAGAAGATCGTGTTGGGCTTCAACGCCGAGTACCAGTTCCTCGCTGCTCCCTTTAAGGTAGACGGGAAGGCTCGGCACAGCACGGCATCTGAAGCGCCGTGAAGCAGCATCATGGCCCGGAAGGCCCCCAGGTGATCAACCGGATCAGAAGTTCCATCGTAGCTTTCCAGTTGAGGGAGCTCGAAGGTCGGTGGAACAGGTTCTTGCATGATTTTCTGCGAGAAAGGAGGGTCTGCACAAACGTCGTCACCACGCGAGGGGGGACGAAGTTCTTCAATTCGCCGGTTCATTTCCGAGAGCCTTTGGCCCAGCAGGTCCTCCCGGTCTCTGATCTCCAAGGCTTTCTGGTGAGATGGGCGCGAGGCTTCACCCTTGGTCGATCCATGATCCGAACAAGGGCTCTCCCTCCTCCGCCTCTCCAATCCGGGTATCGGAGGTCGGGCTGCCCAGGCCGGTCGCTCTTGGACTGGATCATCCGACTTCGGAGAGCCCCGCGCCGGTCGGGCTGGCACTGGGACTTGTCGGTGCAGCACCGCCTGCACCGCCTCCGTGAGACCGCGAACGTGCTGGATGAGCTGGTTGAACTGCTCCGTATCCACCGCGGCTATAGACGGGGGCTGAGTCACCGGGGCCGGAGCAGGGACGGACGGACTCGGAGGGGATCGAGCCGCGGAAGCCGTCGAGCGCCGCGTCGAAGCCCTTCTGGGGGGCATTTCCTCTTTCCAGAGAAGGAATTCTGAAGAGGGAGAAGAGAGATCCGGAGCAGGGGCGGAAAATCGTCGCCGAGCACTCCTTTAAGAACAAGGGAACCTCGAAGGTTCAGTCCCTCGTTCCCACAGACGGCGCCAATCTGTTGGTGCAGAAATCCGTCGCCGCCGGAGGTCGCCGCAATCGAGGCCGCTGGAAGCCGCCGGGGACCTGCAAAACGAAGTCCCGTCCGGAGCCGGTGGGGTGGTGGCTCCGGCAGGACCCTCCGACGGTCAAGTTAGTTTCCGACCAACAGTAATGGAGTGCTCGGAATGAGTTCCCGAGCTTAGAGATGTGGAGGAGAGCTTAGAGAGTTAAGAGTCCAGAGAGCTTAGCCTTAGTATGTCGGGAGGGGTCCTTTTATAGCGGAGCTTTAGTTGATGGTGACGGCTGTGCCGTCTGGCAGAGAGTCATCGGGCAGCATGGAGCTTGGTGGTGACAGCTGCAGCCGCGTGCTGGCGGACCGCTCGAGGTTCGGCGGAGTCAGTCCCACTGGTGCCGTGTGCGGCGGATTGAGGGTGACAGCCATCGCCGCCTGGCAGTGGGTCGCTATCGCCCGCGGCGGACTGACCGATGGTACGGCGGACTGACTGATAGTGATGGTTGCAGAGCTTGCCGAATGATGGGTTGAAGGCCTTCGTCGTGTGCCCATTTCGTGGGAGTTCGGGCTCCTGAAGAGGAAGATGGGAGGGAGTTCGGCTCCCATAGGCGTCTGGCAAGAGGTATGCAGCTAAGGCTCGTCCGCAGAAGAGTTCGGCTGCTGAGAAGTCGAAGCTCGGCCGTCTGGGGTTCGGCCGGCTGTTGGGGCTTGGGCTGAGGCTTGGACACTCGAGAGTTTGGTAGGAGCTTGGTCGGCCGAAGTTTGATGAGGGCGACCGCTGAGGAGTTCGGCCGCTGAGAGGACTTCAGTTGCTAGTTGGTTCGGCCAGGGCTCGCTGAGGAGTTCGGTCGCCTAGGGTCGGTCCGAAGGAGTTCGGCCGCCTATGGGAAGTCCGAAGGAGTTCGGCTGCATGGGCTCGCCTGGGGTCGGTCCGAAGGAGTTCGGCCGTGGGGTCCGAAGGAGTTCGGCTGCATGGGCTCGCCTGGGGTCGGTCCGAAGGAGTTCGGCCTCTAGGCAGTTCGGCCCGGACCTTGGTGCAGGGGAGTTCGGCCTCTAGGCAGTTCGGCCCGGACCTTGGTGCAGGGGAGTTCGGCCTCTAGGCAGTTCGGCCGAGACCTTGGTGCAGGGGAGTTCGGCCTCTAATCAGTTCGGCCGTGTTAGGGGCTCGGCCTGGCGCCTGGCGCTGAAGCTCTCCAGCAGCTACTGGTTACATTGAGCTGAGCGTTGGGCCGGGCTTCGGCGGGAGCGGGATTTATCCCCAACAAGCATAGTAGTTGGAACCTCAATCTTTTAATCATGTCCCAAGTTTAATATAATATTATTAAATTTATTTTTATTTATTTATTTAATTATTTTAATTTATATATTAAATTTTCAGGCTTAGAATATACGCCTACAAGATAATACCACCACGGTTGTAAATTGGATGAATTCAGTGAAGAGTAGGCAACTAAAGCAGTTTACCATGCTAAGGGAGCTACAACATCATGGGCTAAGGTGCTCCCCTAATTGCATGCTTTCTTGCATACCCCGAGAAGATAACCATGCCGGCAAGGATTGCTATGGACGAGGATTTTGACTTGTATTCGCATACTCAGACATATTACTGGCGGATCGTTCGGGAGTGGGAGTATTTTCGTAGCTCCAAATATCTATGTGCGATAAATTATTCTGTCATGCATTATTTTGAACTCAATTCCAGAGGTAGCTTTTAGACAAGCTCAGAGTCTGCTTAACTTTTGGTATCGGATTCCGCAGGAGAAGCGTGCAAACGGATCTTGCAACTGTTTATTACGTGACTGCTTTCACACCACCGTGCTCCACTTGATGCTGATATTTCTTAATTTGTTTATTAATGGTTACACTTTTTCTAACTAAAATATTTGTGACCCGCTAATATCTCGAGGTTATTAAATTTTAACTCAGCGGCTCATACATCGGTTAACACGGGATTATTCGACATCAAAGGTCTAGAAAAAATAGGAGCATATTGCTAAATAATTCTGTTGATATAAAATCTTGTTGATATCGGATCAAACTGAAGCTGAAAAAGAGGTCGCTGTCGGTGACCTATAAAATAAAATTTCGTCCGGAGTCGGTGGTGATAGTTCTGATAGAATCCTCCAACGATCAAATCAGTTCTTCTGATCAATAAAAATAGAGTGCTCAGAAAAGAGTTCGTCAAAATTTTGAAAAGAAGAAGAAAACTTCAAGAAAACGTATTTGAAGAATTCTTCTTTATAGATGAAGTCTGCAGCAGACTGATAGTGACGGCCGCAACCATCCAGTGGTAGACCATTCAAAGCCACATGAAGTTTGTTATGAAGAGAAGTATCCGTTATCGTGATATGGCCGTACGTTAAGATTTAATAGTCGAAGTTCGGAGAAAACGAGCGTTGATTGATGAAGAACTTTGACATATATCAATTTCAGAAAAATTCGGACTCCTAAAAAATGGCTTTATTTACTGTCGGCTGCTGTTTACATCTACTATTATCCCTCATATCTTGTATCTCTGTACTGTATTTTCTAAACACACGAAGAAATGGCCCTTACCATGCATCATCAGCTGGTTGTTTGATCTATTTCTGTGGGGGATAGAATTGCAATGTTTGCATTATACCAACAAGAACCTGGAGATTTTAGTATATCCTCTGCTTTATTTGATCCTATGCAAGTTCCAATCGATGCATCAATGGTATGGCAGCATGTTGGGTTTATTATATTATATGCTACTGCCATGCCTTGTGCTATTTCCTGTGCGCTGCATCTCTTGAATCCTGGCCTTCATGCTGTGAAGGTTGTTGCCATCCTATGCTTAATCTTTGTCTTAGTGTTGTATTCAGCTTGCTGATGGAGTCCGTAAATAGTGCTTTACTTAGTATCATCAAGTTGCCTTCTTACCTCCCAAAAAAATAAAAAACAAAAAATAAAAATAAAAAAAAGAAGCTTAGCCATATAAATATAAGTATGCGGATGTCCTTACCTGAGATGGTACGATATTTCTTAGAAAGGATGGACAACTCAATGTAACACGTCCAACACCTTCTGCCCACGGTCTGCTCGCACCTTGGCTAACCATTGCCCCTCTTAATACCCCAAAAAGTCTTATCAAGAATGCAAGATCGGGATCGGGGCACAGAAGCTTATAGGAAACTTAGATAAAAGAATCTAAGAGGACTCGAATGTGCACGATCAGCTGTAGCTTCGAGAAGTTGTAGGGCATATCGGCTTGGCAAGTTTAGCTGGGTGACAGTGAAGATGGATTGCCCGAGCCTCATGCATTGCAGTGGCATTATATGGTCGTACTGTGAGAATTTGGTTTGTGTTGTATTGAAGGACAACTTGATGGGTTGTAGCAGTGGCACAAGGGTATGTCATGGCATGGAAGTACGCTGAGGATAGGAACATCTTGGGTGAGCAGTACTTGGCTTGAGGGCAAAGCTTGAGTTTGGTACGAAGGTGCCGAGCTGCGGAACACTCTTGGGAAGAGTCTATGGTGTGGTGCGTATGTGTATTACGGTCGACTCGAGGAGTTGGATTGTTTGCGGGTACTTGAGTGTGTCGCATGTGTTCAGTGCAACAGAGTTGCCAAATAGAGACATAGAGGGGTACGCTTGGCTTATGTGACTGGACTGCTGCGTATTTAATGGTATGTCCGAGGGAAGGACTCAAGAGAGCTGGCCTTGGTGTATTGTATACTGGGGCACCGCACAGTAAAAAAACATTCACCCCATGACAGGACTTCGCACATAAATTATTTACTAGTTTATTACCCCCTACAATGTACGGAATGTAATTTTTAAAAAATATTTTATTTTTATTAATTTATTAATATCTATTATATATATATATTTTAAAAAATAATTAAAATAATAAAAAATATATTTTGGATATTGTATTAATTATAAGTTATTTTATTTTTTTCTAAATTTAAAGTTCTCAATGAGTCTTTAGCGGTCTAGCTCCTTCTAAAATTTTTGTTTTCTTCTCATATCAATATTCATTCTTCTCTACTTTGCTTTTTGCCTATAGAGCTCACTCTTTGCTCTTCCTTTCTGCTATCATGGTGAACCTTAAGAGGCTTTCAAAGAGTTAGGACTTCACTCAGATCAAGTGCTCTTCTTTCTTATAGAACTCCGAAAAAAATAATGAACAAAAAAAAAAGAAAGCAAAACGAACTCTCCACGAGGAAAGGTCTTACCCCCCCCCCCCCCCCTCTTTTTTTTTAATCTTTTCTTTCTTTTCATTAATTTTTTTTATATTTTTTTTTATTTTTTTCTATTGCAATATAAGAACTCTTCACATAAGTCAGATTTTCTAGAATCATACTTGGTGCTTCCGATTTGGTCACCAGGCTCTATATGATGGATTATATATCACTTAGTATCAATATCTGAAAAGCAGATGGAATGCATTGATCACAATTGGACTACTTAATTGATTTTTATAAAAATTATATATTTTTTTAAATAAGACTAAAAAAAATTTAATTAAAAATCTTCAATTTTACAAAAAATCGTGCTTCTATCAAGATTAAGCTCTCAACACCTTAAGCAACCAACTCATGCCGCCACCACTTGCACAGAATCCCGTATGCTTGAGACTAAACCCAATCGAACCTAAGAAATTTCTCTAATTTCTCTTAAGTACTTTTTTTTTTCACATATCTTTAAAAAAAATAATAAAATTAAAAAAAATTAAAAAAATAGTCATCTTTTCTTTATTTTATTAATTTTTTTTAATATTTTTTTTATTTTTTTTTATTTTTTCATCTTTAAAAATTCCAACTAAGTGGCAAGCTTAAAGTGGCCAAATAGATAAGCTTAGACGATGGTTAAAATTTTTTCTGAGGCCATGTCTTCACTTGGCACCCTCACGACCACCTCTCTCCTTATTGGGCTACCGTCGTCACTCACTTCTATAGCTTAGAGTGGTTGAATAAAAAAGCTTAAATGATGATTGAGATTTTTTCTGAGAACATATCCTCGCCCAGCGCCCTGACAATCCCCTTCTTCCTTTCTATCGAACTCACCTCCGGCACCATCCTCCACCTCCCCATCCCAACCCCAGGCTTCTTCCTCACCATATTTTTTATTTATTTTTACATATGTGACGGATGGAGGTCTCTTCAAACATCCACATGCGCACGAGAGTTGCGATGTACTTTAATACTTTTTTGATACTTTTATTTATTTTATTTTATTTTATTTTTGCACATGGGGCAGATGGTGGCATCTACATTTTATATATATAGCGAAAGAAGGCAAAAGCCTTCATGTTAACACATATAAGAATATAAGAAGGATCAAATACCATGTTAAAGCCTTTTAGTTCAATGTTTTTTAGAAAAAAATATCAAAGCCCAAGGACTCACCAAAGGAGGATGTTTTCTTCTCTCCACCTATCAAGCCGCAGAACACATCTCAAGACCTCTAGAACCCTTTCTCCAAGCTTCCTGTACCATCTCGGGTGGTAAAATTGGATACCCTTTTTTTTAATAGAAAATCTGTTGAATGCCTTATCATAAAAACATTCCTGTTGCCTGGATAGTGCTCCGTGGTTCATCGTATGAATGGTTAGGAATCATAAGATAACCGAATCGAGATTCCAAATTTATTTCAAGCATCCCAAGCTTGCTCAATCCGTTGCACTTCTCAGACCCTAAAACCCCTTTCAAAAGATGTTTGAGACCCAGCCACTGCCCAGTGGCAACCAGGCCAGCGGCAACAACCTCAAGATGGCGGTAGCAGCGGTGGAGGCCATCCAGATGGTGCTGCCGCCTCCCAAGACGGCCATCATCGCCGATCTCAACATCGACCCCCCCCCCCCCGAGAGTGATGGCAAGGATTGCGCACTCATCTTCATTCCCGATTTTTATGCCAGGTCCCTCCATCTTCATCTCCATCTCCCTACATCTTCTTTCTCCTTTTCTTTTTCTTCGCCGCTATTTTTTTTTAATTTTCCGATTCTTCTGCCAGGTCCCTCCATCTCCATCTCCCTTCTTTTTCCTTCTCTTTTCCTTCATTGCTAATTTTTTTTATTGTTTCTCGCATTCATGGTTCGTAAACATTTAATGCCAAATGAGAAAGCTTTCGTTATGGCTGATCTTTCTTCCAAAATTTCACCATTCAAATTGAGATACAAACCTTCATTTTAATATATATATTTAATGCCAAATAGAAAAGCTTGAGCGATGACTGGTCCACGTGGCTCTATTTCTTTTTAAATATAAATAAAAATTTTTATTTTAATATATTTTTTTGTCTCAATAAAATTTTATTTTATAAATTATTGACGGCAATTTTTTTTTTTTTTTTTTTTTTTTTACTCCAATTCGATTCAGCATTAAACAAATTTTACATTAATAAATATATTTTTTATCTTCATAAAATTTTGAAGAAAAAGGATAGAGCCACGTGAACCTTCACCGAAGCTTTTCTATTCGACGGTAAATATATATATTAAAATAAAGATTTTATTTTAATATATATATATATATATAATCTATACAGAAATAAATATGAGGATCCATCACAACCGTACATCCGAGGATCAGTGCACGAGAGCGATCTTTGCGTCGATTGCAGCTGGATTGACAAGGATACCCTCAAAAATCTTTCCGACGAAACAATTACTTGGTCGAAACGTTATTACACCAAGTTCCAAGGGCATTCTCGTCCATATAAATCTCCCACATTGAAAGCATTATCTTCATCCCCTTCCCCGACCTACCGACAAGGCCATCAGAAAAGATATTTAGATGTTGGGCGTAGGCATAACATCAAACTATCATATGCTTTGCTTTTTCTTACAAGTTCATGATTCGGGCACGCTATTAAGCTCACTGACTAAGATTAAAAATAACTTCCGAGTCCAATCCTAATCTAGATTTTGTTTTGATTCTATCCTTTTCGATAATCATGTTGAAACTATTAGATAAATATATGTCTCCCGGCCCATAATCTCTAAGTCACAAGGTTTAAGATCGGCCTGTCCGTACTTAGACATATTTCACAGGATTTTTTTCTACCAATTTTATCTTGTGCGCTTGCATGTAAAAGCCAATGTTAGCGTGCAAAACGTTTGGCATGGAACCAAACAATTTATTAATGAAATTTATAAATGATGGGCCCTCCAAGCGACAGCATTGCCGATCTCCCTCGTCTGTATGGGGTCCGTTTGTATGTTTTTGTCCGCAGCATCGGTACATGATGTGAAAATATCGACAAGAAAATTATTGGAACGTCCATATCTAAAAGCCAAGTGATACGCCATGTACTCTAACAGAATCCATTTCGGCAGGGAACCAAATTGAATTTGACTTTGAAACTTGGTTCAAGTAAGATTTCGATTTGGTTAGCTTTGAGCTGCATATGTTTTAAGAAATTTTGATCATCATAGGTGGAGTATAAATTTGGTTCGATCACGAAGAATTTTCTACTAGAGATCGAAAGACCTTTGTAAGAGCACAAACATGCCAGCCTACTTCCTAATATTTTGAATGTACGTGAACATGTAGTCGATTTAGTATGTATAAAATTAAATTCATTAGAAATGTGTTAGTAACAAGGAAATTTCTTACAAGAATGCCACATGACTGATGCGTACAACACCTTAGGTTGTCCAAATGACCAATTACATGTGCTAGCATCATATAATGTGTTAATAAATAGATTACATAAGAATTTATACTCCTAATGTATATCTTTTCTATGTGAAATTTATATATTGCCATGAGATTATAGCAATAGCATCTGACCGTAAAAAATAATAGAATAAAATAAAAAATTATCCTAAGATTAGAGTGAATTGTAGTTATACTTAATAGTTTGAAAAACCTACACCTATCCTCTTAAGATTTATTTTTATTTAATAATTTTATTCATAACTTAATATAAATATTAGTCAAATCATTAACGGATTCAAATACTATAATAGAAAATTTTTTAGAATGACTAAAATAAACTTCAGTCAAAGATATCATATACCTCCTAACTTAAGGATAATTTTAATTTTGTAAATATAGGACCTACAAAGTATTGGATGCAAGTGTAATAATAAGTCATGTTGGGCTCCCCTTGCTTTCCTTATCAATCATCATCATACACATACATCCTGCATTATTGCACCCCAATAATGCCATCGTTGATGGATGTTCAAATACCTTATCTATATTTCTGGTTCATTATCCTTAAATAAGATTTCGTTGGCATACATGTACCTACAATAGCAAATTTCCAAAATGCCCCCATAAAATCCCCTTATTTATATGAGCGCCCGTAACTAGTGGCCACTGCAACGACTCCTCTTTACCTCTCCCGTGTCTCCGAGACCTCTGGAGAGAGTAAGCATGTGCTTCTTGCGGTTTTTTCGCATTAATTCGAGTATAATAGAGCCCTAGAGCTTGATCCGTTACGGTTTTTCTCTAAACTTTCATCTACATTGTCACCTAATTTATCCACAATCCCGAACATCTTAAAAAATATGATTATATTGAAGAAGGGGAAGTGAATTCCTGGATAGTATTCTCTATGGATTCGCTCGCTGATAAAAGACTTCGCTCATCTTTGAAAAGAAGGGGAAAAATCCGATTTTTATGACTCTTTCTCTCTATCTATCTATTTATCCGTTGTTCTCGTTTGATATTCCAGATCAAATACGTAAATGTCTGATGTGTAAATTACTTTATCTCTTAATTAACCACCGAAATTAACGATTTTACTGATTTTTTTTAATTTGTCTTCTATATATTACTATTCGAGCTGCTGATTTTCCTATCTTATTGTCCTGCTTGGCATGGTTGTTGTTTTCTAGAAAAATCGTAAATCAGCCATTGATTTATAAAGGAATAACTTTTCCTTTCTCAATTTGCTAAATTCTCATCATTCTATGATATTCTTTTCCGTGCATTGATATGTTTATGTAATGTTACAGATCTCTCCTATCACATCCACCATGGAGTCTTCTGTGGCACTCTACAACCAGCTCAAGGTTCTTTTCTCTCTCACTATAAAGCGTGCATCATTTTCACTATTTTTCTTAAAAGGATCACCTACACGCAGATGATCATTTGGGATGCTTTGTATTGGACTGAAGGTGAGTCTTGGTGCAACTGTAAGGTTGCTCTATTGTCACCTGGAGGTCGCCGTTTCAAAACATGGAAATAGCCTCTCTGCATGTGCATGCAGGGGTGAGGCTGTCCCTCCTCGGACCTGCAATGGTGGAACCTTGTGCGCTAAGCTGCCTTTTTATCTGTGCTTTGTTTGGGACTAACTGGTTTTAGTTATTATTTGTTTAAGGGCGAAGAAAAATGATACTCTATTCTAATTAGAAATATCTTGCAAAATACCACTTCGCTTATGCCTTTTGATGGATTTGAACCACCAGCCTGATTTTTGCATTTGCCCACAGTGATTGAATGGTACCCATTTGTTCATATGTCTGAGAGGGCCAACTTTGTATAATTTTACTGAATGACAAAGTTGTCATGCTGATTTTCGGTTCTTTATCTTTAGATGTGTGGGCATTTTAATAATGGGTTATGGAGCAAGCAGTGAAAAAGAAAAAAAAAACTATGCCATTCAAATTCTGGTTGTCATTTAAGACAAGATGCATCTGTTTCTCCTTCATGTAAATACAAGTTGGGGGAAGCTGTGCCATCATATTTCTGCTTTTGTGCAGAAAATGACACAAAGTGGTTAAAAGCTCTAATAGATATATCCTGTAATTATTTTTTAAGCATTTAATTTAAACAATTTTATATCATTTGAGGCAATGCTGTTCAACTTCCATGTATGTCCTTATGTGAAATGTAACTTACAGTACATTATGAATGACATATCTCTGATTTTGAGATATGAAAAATCCACCATAATTGTCGTTAATCATGTCTATGTTGTCTGCAAGCTACAGCATGTCAATGCCATGTATTCTGATTTTGTGGTCTCTGAGCAGGCTGCAGAGCCATTTTTCTTATTAGCTGGCCCGAATGTAATTGAATCAGAGGAACATATTCTCAAGATGGCCAAACATATAAAAAATGTCGCATCGAAGTAAGTAGCTGATGATTCGAGCAATATTTGGTTGATGTAAATGAAATATGAACACTGTGATATAACTAATTTCTGATTAACATTTTGAATGACATAGGTTTGGCTTACCACTGGTTTTCAAGTCCAGTTTTGACAAAGCTAACCGAACTTCTTCAAAATCATTTCGGGGTCCTGGGTTGGAAGAAGGCTTGAAGGTTGCAACTGCTTTTATCTTGTCAACCTAAATTAAAAACTTTGCCTCTTAGATATCAAAATGCTTGATGACCATGAATGATTTTTGTTGAAAGGGAAAAAGATTGCTCCTGAAATTTGCATCCTTTTCATGAAGAATACTGTAATCATGCTATTTTCTATTCTTATTTCTTTAAAATAAAAAATAAATCATGTTAGTTGGATTAGTTAACAATTAAGAAGATCATATTCAGCTTTTCTGATTACAATTTCCAATTCCATAAGCAAGCAAGCCAAAGCATTTCTTCTCATTGGAAACTATGATAATTTCCCAATAGATATCTAAATATTTAATTCTGAAGAAAAAATGAGGTCTTCCTACATGCAATTGCAAGCATGTGTCTAAAGCAAGTCATAGGAGATGTAAGCAAGTTTCGCCAACTGATATCGAAGGTTGTATTGGCCAGCAATTGGTTCAGTATGGATTGGGTACATACCATACCGTGCCAAGGCATGCCAAAATAGAAGAGCCGGAGAGGGATAGGAAGAGGGAGAAGTAGAGGGAGGAAGAGGGGGGGGAGGGAAAGGGAAGGGGGGCTTACCTTGGCATCGGTTGGCATTGATCAGCATCAAAGAGGAGCCAATGAGCGACCGAACGTGCAGGACGAGTGACCAAGCAAGTGACAGAGTTCAAAGCTCAATCATTGTGGGAGAGAGAGGAGAGAGAGAGAGAGAGAGAGAGAGAGAGAGAGAGAGAGAGAGAGAGAATGGACCTCGGACATCATGGGGAAGGGGGGGTTGTTCTCAAGAGGCTTTAAAGGGGCTGAACTAAACTGACTATCCAAACCATTCTGGTTCTTGACATATTTAGTACGGTATGACCCAAACTACCTGGTTCAAGTCGGTTCAGCCTTCCTTGGATGTAAGAGTGAGGGCATAAGGTTCCACATCTCGATCATGCAGAGGCATCTCCTCCCAAAGGAAATTCCTTCCGCATATCCTACTCGAAAAATTTTGTCTTAACTCTTTCAGATGATGTAAAATCCTTCTTATGTATTTTTTAGATTGATGTGCTTAAAGAAGTGAGAAAAATGAGAATATTTCCTACTGTGTACAGTTCTGTATCAAATCAATTTATTAACCGTTTCAAGAACAATACATTTTGTCAATATACCATGTCTAAGAATCTAAAAGGTGTTTATTAGTGAATATGGTTCCGCAGGATAAACTAGTCGCTAATGGATTTAATCTTCTAGTTTTTCTTTTCTCAGAAAAATCAAGCTTCTGTTAGAGGCAACTATCAGCTTTCAATAGATTCCCTTCTTATTTAGTTATTTTTTGTTTGGATAAAACTAAGATTCTGACTAATTGATTTGACAAATTTATCTTTTCTGTAAGCATTCAAACTTCATCAAGATCTATTTTCTACATTTCATTTGAGTCCCTCACCTTTCAAGCATTTTTTTTATGTTTATCATCCTCTGCCTGTCCAAATTCATGAATGTTAACACCATGCATGCTAAAGTTTACTCAGAATTCATCTGGTTCACATGTTTTTATCAAAATCGCAGATCCTTGAGAAGGTGAAACTGACATATGATCTTCCAATCGTAACTGATGTGCATGAGAGTAGCCAGGTAATTTATTGCTTCTTGTAGTTATTGATTCTATGAGGATGTGACCATATTTTACAATGGAGATTGATTTTACATCAAGGATGATGCTCTCTATATCTGCATTGTTTTCTTCCTGACTTGTTCTGATTAACTTTTCGAAATTTCTATTGGCAGCGCAATATATTTGAGACAAGGATGTTGAGGGTTAATCTTCAACTCTAAATCTAGGTTGAACATTTACATAGAGATGCACAAACCAACCATCCAAGAATTTGCCAATATCTTCACATTAATAACACAAGCATTCATAGACTACCATCCTGACTGCCATGCATTACATTACACTGCTCAGTTCAAACCAACAGAAAAGAAATACACTCAACAATCTGCACAGCATAGGAGAAAAAGAGGTTTGACAGAATAGAGAATATTGCCTAAATCTTGAAAATGCTTTTTAATGGCAGGGCCTTTTGATCAATCCTTTGTTACCAGTAACAAGGTCCAATTTACCCTTTCTTTAGTAGCTTAATCTGATTTGTTATATTCTTCTGTAGCTAAATGTGTATCTTGATTGATAGCTTATTACATAAAAGTGCAAACTATAGAAACTAGATCGTCTTTGGTAGCTAATCTGATTTGTTATGATCTCCTGTAGCTAAAACTCCAGCAAGATCTGTAGCATGTTTGATAGCTTATTACATGAAAGTGCAAACCATAAAAACTAGATCAATTGCCTCTAGCATATCTAAAAATCTTAACCAATTGCAAATATCACTGGTTCAAGTTGCAGTCACTAGAAATCAAGAATTATCTATACTACTAAATGTTTGATGTCAAAGAGTGCAAGTATATTACCTCTCCTTGTAAGAAAATTTTAATATGACTCCTCTGTTTCCTCAATCCAGCTCCACCCCTTGGTCCTCCCCAGAAAGTTGATACTCCTACTAGCATCGTCCATAGCTTAAAGAACATGCATTTGTATTAAACTGTTGTAGTAGACCACTCTAACTTTGGGCTCTGATGAATTTTCAGATCTCAATAACCCTTCTGTGTTCTTCTTTTAATTTGGTGTACTTTGTTCTATCCACTGTCCGCTGTCTGAACATTGCTCAACTAATCGATTTCTTCTATTTGACATAAGCCTCTTTTTTCCTAGAAAATTAAACTGAATGATTCTTGTCCCATTTTGTAATTGTTTTTATGGACTTTAGATTTATCATAAAAATCTAACTGCCCTCCCTTCCTTTTCCAATCCATCCATCATGTGATTATATTTTTGAATTCCAGTTTCTCAATTTACAAATTATCAGACTGGAATAATATACACCAAAGCCATTTTTACATCTTCAGGGCAACGCAGGTTTGTTTGGAAGTGGGCCTTGGAAAGATGGTGGGGATATCTTATACAAGGATCCTTTTTCATCTGGAAACTGCAAGAAACCAGATAATTAGAAATAATCAATGAAATGTGAAGCCCTTTTTACACAAGTTGATATTGCTATTTCTCCTTTTCAATGAAAAACATTGGACATCGAAGTCATGGTGAATATTATCCATTTTCATTCCAAAAATTCATTCTTTCACGAGGACTGTGAGGTCCATAAATATTTGTGACTTGTGAGGATGTCCTAAACCAGACAATATCTTTTCAATTTATCATCTAAAGCTTTTCTTGTTGCATTAACTTCTTTTTTGCTTAATCACATTGATGCAGATGAGCATCCCTTATGCATGTCTGTTTTATGAGAAATTCTGCTTACTAATCTTTATGAAAAATAGCTAATAGCTGCACTTCAAATGTTACTCATAATCTTTGTTTTACTTTGTTACTTTCCTCCATGAATTCAACCAAGAATTGTTTTTGATGCTTCATTCTTGTCAAGCTCCCTTCTTTTTTGCCTGTTGTGTTAGTTGAAAGGTTTGAATGTTATGTTTCACATATTGGTGATTGTAGCCCTTTCTAGAATATATAAGAAGTTTAATCACATTATAAAACACAAGAAGTGCTGATAGTTTTAATCTGATTCCTTGGGTCCAGTGTGAAGCTGTTGGAAGAGTTGCTGATATTATCCAAATACCTGCTTTCCTCTGCCGCCAGGTAATGTTGGCACAATCCCTCATCTGCCAGGCTGACTTCTTATTTTGGTGATCTAAGTGCGTCTTCCTCTTGTTTAATTTAAGATCTTATGCTGTAACAGACAGATCTTCTAGTTGCAGCTGCAAAGACTGGGAAGATAATCAACATTAAGAAAGGCCAATTTTGTGCTCCCTCTGTAAGTGATTGGTGAAATTTTGATCTATTGTCTCTCAGAACTTTGTTGATATTTCTTAGGTGCTAGAGAATATAGTCAGAATCCTGCACTTGATGCATCCATAATACATCAATCTGTGAGGAAAACTTCTCCATCTTTCACAAACAAGCTGAAATGCAGTGGCATTTTGCTCATGTTTTCTATAATCTATCAGTCATGTAATTGATAAATTTGTGATAGCAGTTTTTTTTTTTTCATCTGAAAAGAAAACTGTAGAGTGAAGATTTTTGTGGACAGTGTTCTGGTTGAAATGAATTGCATGTGGAATTCTATCAAATATAATGTAACGAGAGTTTGATCTGCTAACCAGGCTATACTTCAATTTGTTGACCAGATACTTACTTATAGTTATAGTTAGGCTTTTTGGTTTAACTAGTCAAATTTCGTGACGTTGATGTATTCTAGAAATAGCAAGTTTTAAAGGACAGCATTTAGCTGCTTGTTTTTAAGAATCTATCTGAGACAACTCGACAATGCTTAAAAATATGGCTCCTTCCTTCTTTTAACCTTAAATTAGGTTTTATTGTCACCTAATTTCATAAAAGCCATAGGTAACTAAATATGCCAAAAGTGTTTTTACAACGAAATGGTATCATGATTGTATGAGCTGATCAAAGTTAGGCACTAATTGGAATTACCACTTCCCTAATATATTGTATGGCACTTCATTTTTGTTCTGATAATCTTATCATGGTATAAAAAAGGAATCATGATTGTAAAACTACAAAGATCATTATGGATTATAAATAACAAAAGATTTCACCTACCTGAACTATTGTTACATGCAACAACCTTCTAATTTACTCTTTCTCATTGCAAATTATTGGAGTTCAGGTCAATAAAATTTGTACCTTGTGCATCCTAACTAATTTTGGTAAGTGGTGAAAAAATAATGCATAGTGAAAATGCATAAATCATCAACACATAAATGGCACTTGGAAAATAAAATAGTGTCAAAAAATAGAACAGTTTGTGACACTCTATAACAGAATTCCTTTTTAAAGTTGACTTCCCATGTAAACCTTCTGTCAATATGCTGACAAATTTCTGCAATGCTGTCTCATGATATGTTAATATCTCCAAATGTCTTTTGGGATTAGGAGCTACATAATTCTTTGTCATATTTCATACTTTTGCTTGAGTATGCTTTTGCTTCTTGCAGAAAAAATTTGATCTTATATGTCACAAGCTACAAGTCCCTTCAGAGTGTGGATCTGTCGTCTTTTCTGATGCAGCCTTCCTCAGGGACCTTCTAATCAGCATATGCATGTTTATCTTAGGAGAAAATTTTCCCAACCAATTGCTGATCCTATAATCCTCACTGTCAAAAAAATGTAAAGCTAATTAGCAAGATTGCATCTCTTGTACAAAGCTTATGGTCCCTAACTAGCTCACCAATGAAACTTCCATTCATTCAGTTATGCTTCTTTGCACCATTTACCTTCTCATGATTTCATTTGCAATTCCTTTTCCACATAAATGAAGCTTCAATGCATCAAATGATGCTTATTTCTGCCACTATCACCTTCTCAAGAAATATTATCTTGCAGATTTTCCATCCTTTCCTACTTTCTTTGGCATGTTAATTGGGATGTTCTGGGCAGTTAAGTTTTCTCTGGTGACACCACAGACAGCCTGAGTTTAATAATATGAAAGGAAATGTTCTGTTTATTTCTGATCCTAGCCCTTAATCTCACATTATCATTGATTCATAAAATTGAAGTCTTTCATGTACATATTCAGTCCATGAACTCCTTGGTCATATCAGTTTGCTATATTGTAAAATTTGAGATCCCCTGACCAACAATTTTCATGGGGTAAGTTTTTTGCCAAGGTATAACCCTTGACTGTTCTAGTTATGATCTTCTGTAGAGATTTCATGAAAATGAGCCAAACAACCATCACAGGTAGTCTTCACACTTGCTGTAATTAATGTTAAAGCAATGCAGTTAAATATTTTATGGTTGCAATCTTTTCAAAGCTCTCTTATTATAATAAATTCACTTCTACTGCATCACATGTATTGCTTTCTAATCTTACCATATCATAATCATTTTCTCCGCTAAATAACCATTATATCAAAATTTCTATTTTGAATCTAAACTCTAGATGTTAAGAATTTCATTTTCATAAATAAGAAAGAAAATGATCTCTCCCTTATGCAAACCAATTATTTCATTTTTGTTATGATAAGTATTTATTTAAACAAATCCTGTAAAAGTAACTCAGTTTCACTCTGTGGATCCCATTACAAATTCTGCCGAACAAGTTTAGATTTTGTGGCAAAAATTTCTTCACTTGTATGTAGGAGTATTGACTCCCTATTTTTCTTCTTACATATTGTTGCATGCATTTGTATTGTTCTTCATGCATGCATGTATGATTCCAGTGACTCTGGAGTTTGGCAGGTTATGTTAAATTCCGCAGAGAAAGTTAGACTTGCTGGGAACCAAAACGTGATGGTTTGTGAGCGAGGCACCATGTTTGGCTACAGTAAGTTTCCATTATTTGTCTAGGTTCTAACTTCGTACTTTGTCCAATAGACTGCATTATGATGCCCATCATCAGTTTAATACCATATATCTGTTTCTTTGTTGCAACATGGGTTTCACCTAATGCTATATGTGAGTGGTAACTCGAATTAATGCCTCCGATGGCACTCAGTTACTGTGGCTTGAGACCTGTAGTTGCCTTAACCAGGTTAATTTGCAGCATATGGGCTGCTTTTGAAGCCAGTTTTATGTGGATCTGCAGTTACGAGAAAGCAAAGATTGAAAAGGAAATGTTGCAATGATTAGACTTGTAGGAAGTCCAGTAGCTTGCAACCAAACACACGATGTATGTAGGACTCTGCAGCTATTAATTGTATTGTTGTAGTTAATGATACTTATGGAACTGTATCAGTTGGACTTTGAGATGAAGTACACCATGGATAAAGTTGTCTTTTTGTTGTTGAAGTTAGGGATACTGCAACACAAGTTTGGGTCCAACAATCGCCAAAAAGGGAGACTTTTCCGATTTAAATTAGATGACTGTGCAGCAAATTCTGATCTTGAAAGCAAGAATGTCATTTGAGTGGAGAACCCCCCACCTTTTAAATATGGTCATAACTTGAATTTGAAAATTGATTTTTATCAATTAATGGTCAATATCTGGAGGGGTGATTTCAATGTTGCCTTGGATTGTTGTCCATGAGAGAATATTCTACAGACCCTTGTTGACCTGCACCAACAAATTATAATTCCTTTAGTAGACATGCATATTGATGGAATAGACTACTAGTACCCTCTTAAAGTTTACCAACAACAGTCAATCATGTAGAATATAGTATCTCTTCTTTTAAACTTTTTATAATTTTTAAATCTGCAGATGATTTAATTGTCGATCCACGCAATTTGGAGTGGATGAGGGAAGCAAATTGCCCTGTTGTAAGTATCTCATTCCTGTTCAGCACTGTGTAGCTTCCTTTAGTGTACTTTTCTGTGAGAGATCATCATTGCTGTATGAAGAAATCTATGGAAAGCAAAATTTTTGAGGAATATGGTGCCTAGCATCACCAAATCATTAATGAAGTGATTAATTCTTAACTATCTATTTGTTGTGGGGAAATGTTTTCCCTTTCTCATTTGGCAGGAAATTTCATTCAAACTTAATTTTCTGCATACATGCTTTGAAAAGTCCTACCTTTTTTGGTTGGAGTGCTGTAATGCATCAAAGTCATGATGCAATAGCTTCAAACTAACTGCAAAAACTCATGACTTGCAGTAAGTTCTCTAGGGTGATAGTCTTGTATTATTCTTTATTAGTAAAATATAACATCTAAAACAACCATCGCCATGGGGTGCATGACATTTACATTAAGTGTTTTCTATCTCTTTGAAGAAGCTGACTGAAGGTCATTGTTTTATCACAGGTTGCAGATGTTACACATTCACTGCAACAACCTGCTGGAAAAAAGGTGCATGCTTGTATAACTTTTAAGTGATTCATCTCTCTAATTGATTGGCAACAAATTGTTAAAGTATGACATGTTCATGTAAACCTGTATTTCCATTATTTACACCTTGAGATGTGGAAAATTTCCTTCCTAGGAGACTAAATTGTCATCTTATTTTAGAACTCATACAACTAGTGCCAAAGGTAAGAGAGGACTGTCTGACATGAACATAAAGTCATGTAAATTAAATAATAGTTGATCCTTGGCAAAAAGATTCGCCGAACTGGAGGGGGTACCGGTTGGTGACCAGTTCGGCACGGTATGAGTCTATACCATGCCATTCTAGGATGTATCAACACAAGGAGAGATAGAGAGGGAGGGGGAAGGGAGAAATGAGAGAGGATGAGGATGGAGGAGAGAGAGAGAGGGAGGGTGAGGGAAATCCTAACTTGACCCAGACAGATCAAGAGAGAGGAAGGGGAGGGCAAGGGAAACCCTAACCCTAAGCCAACGAGAGAGAGAGAGAGAGAGAGAGAGAGAGAGAGAGAGAGAGAGAGAGAGAGAGAGACTTACCAACATATGGGTGGCTTGGGAGAGGGGGGATTGAGTCGTGAGTGGGGCCTATGGGCGGTTAATAGCTTTTTTTTCAGGTGGAGGGGGGGGGGTGCTTGTTTACCCAAACTAATTTAATAGCTCTAAAACCATGCCGGCCTAAACGGTTAGGTTCCTATGCCCAGAAAGGGATAGAACTAGAATGGAGTAATAAATTCTTAGGAATGTTATCTTTGTATGGTAGAAAATCTAGAATTTTTCATGCAATAATGAAAATGTGGAGGCATAAGGTGAGACACCAAACTCTTAACAAGGAGAAGCAAGTGTTTGATTCATAAATCATAGTCTTCATGCATTTCCGTTGGTTACCTTATTTTGGTAAATGGGGGATATTTTGGTAAACATTTCCATGTTTCAGTACCTAATTCAAGTGCACAAAAGATTCTTTAGTCACTATATATTTTCTCTTTTTTTTTTTGGCTTTTTTCTTTGAGTAAAAGTGCTAATTCTTTTTTTTATATCCCTCAAATTTGAATGAGGTGAAAATCACGTCATCTATTATCCTGTTGGTATTTTTTTTTGTCCAACCTGTAAATTCCAAGGCTGTACAATGTTTCTAATGTGATTGAAATTTTTAAAGGTTATTCCCCCAAAAGAGAAATTATTTAAAGTTTTGAGGATTTACCGACTTGAAAAGGAATTTTCTTTTTTCTCCCCATTTAGCTGGAAGGTGGAGGTGTTGCAAGTGGGGGTCTGCGTGAACTAATACCATGTATTGCAAGGACATCAGTTGCAGTGGGTGTTGATGGAATATTCATGGAGGTAAAAGTTAATAAATAATTATTTTTTGCTGTCCACAAGTTCTGTTACTTTTATTGTTGCTTAGCTACTTGGTTGGATGGACTTGATGCTTGAGATTTAAAGGAGAGCAAGAGATCATTCCTCATCTTTTCTCAAATAACTCTATTCTTGCCTATTCCTTTAAAAAACATTCAACATGCTTTACCTCTACTTGACTGGTTTAGAACTAATTAATAAATTACATGCTTATTATGGCCTTCATGATGCCTATGGAAGTTGCAGTCTACCATCTATGAATTTTATGTCATAACCAGAAGAGAGACTATATGATAATTAGTGTCTCGATTCATTTGATTTGAATTTGAAAAGATAATTTCCCTGCTTAAGCTTGATCAATCAGATCTTAATCTCAGTTCATGTTGTCGCTAGAAGAGACCTTCAACATGCTTTACCTCTACTTGAGTGGTTGAGAACTACTCAATAACTTTACATGCTTATTATGGCCTTCATGATGTCCATGGAAGTTGTTGTCTACCATCTATGAATTTTATGTTATAAAAAGAAGAGAGATTGTATGATTTTAGTTATAGTCTCAATTTGTTTGATTTGAATTTGAAAAGATAATTTCCCTACTTAAGCTTGAGCAATCAGACCTTGATCTCAGTGTGTGTGTGTGTGTGTGTGTGTGTGAGAGAGAGAGAGAGAGAGAGAGAGCTTCAATCATTTGATTTGAATTTTAAGATAAATTCCCTGCTCAGGTTTGACTATCAAACATCACTCTCCAACTCTCCATTTACAATTGATTATTTAGTCATGTCTGAGTAAATGAACCTTGATCTTCATTTGCATTCTTGCTAGAAGAGATGACATATGATGTTAGCGCCAGGCTTTCTGGGCTATTTTTGCATTACTGGAGTTATTAATGCTATAAATGTACAAACATTGTGTGCCCGGTATGCTTGATTTTTCTTCAATCTTCTCCTTGAGAACATCATGACACTAGTTTATGCTTGCATTATTGTGCTTGCTGAAAGAGAGAATTCTTCGATAATCTTTATTTGCATATTGTAAGTTGTACAAGCTTGTGAGTAAGATCCTAATAAATAAGTTTTAGGTGAATTGTTCTTTCATAATGAGCATTCGGATGAACCTGCATTTGTTCCACATAACTTTCCAGGAAAATCTTTATACCCCTTTAAGTTCTGCTGACCATTCTTCTCACATGGCAGGTGCATGACAATCCCCTAAAAGCACCTGTTGATGGCCCAACACAATGGGTAAGTCTCTTTTTAATGACATTTAGCTGACTTAATCTTCACCAAGCATCTTTGATGATTTGAGGTACTTAATATTCTAGCCTTTGCGCCACTTGGAAGAGCTACTAGAAGAGCTCATAGCAATCGCAGTATGTATTTCCATCCTTCCCTAACACCGATTTACAAAATTGTAAAACTCATATTATAGTCTATTGCAGATGTCAAATCTTTTTTGTTCATGTGTACAGAGGGTCAGCAAGGGGAAAAAGCCATTCAAGATTGACCTCACACCCCATGAAGATTAACTCGAAGCAACCAGGATAATAACGGTGCAAGTTGCATTACAGTTTATCCAAAACTCCTATGCATTAGCCACGTATCTCGAGCCTGATGGTTTTCTTTATCCTTGTTGCTCTCTTTTTCCTTTGGAGTTTGTTTGTATGATAGCATAAAAGTACATTGTCAGGCCATATCAATTTGTTGTCAAATTTATATTTGTGGTACTTATGCTGTTACTTCTGGCTCTCTTTTGCTGCATAGTTTTTTTTCCTGTTTGTCTTCTGGTTACTCTCTCTTTTCAGAGTAGATAGGAAAACCCTTCTTAAAATGCTTCCCATTCTATACTTGCATGGCAGACATCTAATTGCAGAGTTATGGCCCTTCAGCAAGCAATTCTACAATCAAACTTTTTTTTGAGGGAAAATTCTGGCCTTGCGCTACCTGCGAGCAGACCATCTTCTGCTTGTCAATTTCGCACACACATATATATAGACACAATAATCAATATTTTTTTGTTATAGGACTGACAATAATTAGGGACAACAATCAGAGGGATAGCACGAGAGAAATATTTGGCAATAAATATATCTGGTCCAGTGATCAAACAGATCCTAATCAATTCATGCTGTACCCAATTAGATGATTGCTCTCATGAAATTGATCTTTTTGCCTTCTTCCTTGGTACCCTGCTTGGATGTTCTGACATTTGTTTCTGTTTAAACTTCCGGATCATATTGTAAACCTGCATAAAGAAAATTCACCAGTCCAGTCACCGGATAACAGGAATAAATCTGACAGACTGAGGGACTGGATGTTCAAACTTAAGCCTTCCCTAACGACTCAGTCTCATATACTGCTCATTTATGGGACTAAGATTTAATTGCAAAGCTACAAGCAGCATGCTCAAAGAAATTACCTTTCTTACTCCAGATGTTAGTCCCATGCTATCTATGGAACTTCCATCCACACATTTCCATGATATCGTGCCATGGTCCTCATCATCTCCCAATAGCTTCAAACCACCTCCATAAACAACATAAGATTGTATAAGCAAACGACATGCATGATACTACCAACATCTGACAAAAGCAACAACATTATTATTATGGAGAGCTGGTATGTTCAAACCTTTCATGGACATGATCAACAGCTCAATGTACATTCGGAGTCGAATGTGAGAGAAAACATGAACATACTCCCCAATATCTTCTCTTAGAATCACATTGCAGTTTCTTCCAACATCAACATTAAATAACTCCTTCAGGTACTTATCCATTGCTTTTCTCCTCATACCCATATCCGTCCTTTCTTCATCTAATAAAACTGATGGGAACTCCCAGAGACCGGCAAGCAATCCTTCTTCTGGCCTTTTGACGAGAAGAAATGCATGCTTCTTGTTGCCATCCTTCAAAACCTCCTGATCCGAATCTTCTACTATTTGAACAACACAAACAGCAGCAAAATCATGCCGCTGTTTGGCCTTTGCAACCTTTGTTGGATAATCTGTGACCCTGACTGTTTCACTGTTTCTGGAGAGCAAAAATGCACGACACTGGTCGGAAATTGGGCATGTAGAACATGCAGGGTTGGTGGTGCTGCACAAGGTTGCCCCGAGTTCCATTATGGCTTGGTTGAAATCTCCAGGTCTTGAAGGATCAACCAGCTGCCCAGCTAGCTTCCTACAGCATCAGAAATGAACTTAGATATACTATTCTCAAGTTTGAAGTCCAACCACAGAAGACAAGAAAACTATATTACAAATGTGACCAACAACAACAGTTTTCATTGCAAGCATTAGATGCTGAGTATATTGAACTTTATTCAATTATCAAATTGGTCATGAAAAACTGTTAAAATTAACTCATTGGAATTCTTGCTAATGTTTAAGAGAACTATTTGTTATAAGCAAAAACAGAAAAGTTATTCAGTACATCACACAGGCGTTGCAAGGGTTTGGTGTATATGGAAAAAAGAGAGCAGGAATTGGCATCATGTTTTTTCCCATCAATGAACAATACAAATAGCATCGAAGCTCACCAGAAACTCTTGACGGTAGCAGCTTCTTTTGGGTTTGCGGTGATGGCTTTGAGCCTGCTGATCACCCTTACTACATTTCCATCAACCACAGGGACCACCTGACATCATGGAAACCATCTCAATCTGAACAGTTCCCCATCCAATGCTCTTGAGCCAGCGTCTAAAAATCAGACAGCACTGAAAAAAAAAAAAGGGGGGGGGCAAGAAGTACAAAGCTTTTCAAATACCTCATTGAAAGATATAGAAGCAATTGCCCCTGCTGTATAATCTCCAATCCCTTTAACCCCACGAAGCGCAGCAGCTGTTCGAGGAAATTCTCCTTCTTGAACAATGGACTTAGCCCCCTAATTCACCACCGCCCACACGAATGCATCAGCTATTTCAGAAATCTAGACATTAAGTTTGTTTTTTCTTATCCAATGCTTCAATATAACAAAACAAAAATTAAAAGAAAGGGCTATAATTCAGATGATGCCAGGCCAATTAGGACACCAGGCTTTACGGAGCATTGAAAGACCTCATTTTTTTCGGTCAGATGGTTTTCTTTCTTGCTTATTTCGATGTTTATCATGGAAAATGCATCAAAGTTATCGAGCAAAAGAAAAAAAAAAAAAAAAGATGAACCTCCAATAGAAAGCGCGCCCTCCTGTAATACCCCAAGCCAGCCCACATCTCATTCACTTCCTGCTAAGAAAACAATCAGATGTAGCTTAATGATGAAATGATAGTGAAGTCGGTCGATTTTTTTGGAATTATTTTTAAAATCAATTACCTCTTGGGAGGCGGCGGCGAGGTGGTGGAGGGTGGGCCACTTGGCCATCCAGCGGTTGTAGTAGGTGACGACGGTGGGGACTCGCGTCTGCTGCAGCATCACCTCCGACACCCACACCGCGTATGCTCTCGCCTCATCGTTACTCTTCCGGTGATCGCTTCTGCTCGCGGTTCGCCAGGGCAAGACCCGGTGGTTCTCGTCGTACCACCGGAGGAGCGAGACCCGGATTCCTTGGGCTTCCTCCATGGTGAAGTCTTCCACATCTTTGACGGCGGCGGCGGCGGCGGCTTCTTGGGCTTCTCCTTTCTCCTCTTCTTCTTGTTGCTGCTTCTTGGCCAGTCTGTTACTACCACTCCGCTGTCTCTTGGCTTCGCTATCTTGGCCTTTACGTCTCCCTTCTGCTTCCATTGATGATGATGTCGAGATGGCGAGAGAAAGAGGAGTATTTAAATTGGAGCTGGGGACATTTTTGCCGCCAAGAGGAACCGGTGGAGCGGAGTCCCAAATTGGAAACCCTTCTGGATCCTGAGATGACGAATATAAGCTATCGTCCCTGAAACAAAATGGGGGCTAGCCTGGGCTATATATATATATATATATATTTCAATCCAATAAATTCTATGGCATTGGAGAAATGGGAGAGGTGCCTTTTAGTTGGCTATAATTGGAATTACAAGTTGTAGAAAGGGATTTGTTTGGTTGTGTGCTATTGAAAACTACAAATGCAATTACATTTATTTGATTATTTGACATGGAAAGAAACATGGTTCCTCCATAATTGGATCTGTGACTTTTTTTTAATGTAGAATTTTGAGCATTTTTTACTGCACTTAGTCTTGGAGATTTTTCTTTTCCTTTTTTTTTTTTTTCTTTCTTTTCTTTTTTTTTTGCAGTTAAACTGTAGCCTACAATTGCAATTGCTCACATCCAACCACTTGTTTTGGGTGGCTGCTATACACTTGCAGCCAACTGCAGACTGGAGCCGTAAGTTGCCTAGTGCAAGCATAGAGGACCTATTGCGCTGAGCTACTCACATAGAATGCATCAATTCCTCCTCCATCCTCTCTTGCATAGCCTAGTGCACGTCTGCAGAAGAAAGAAAAGCGTGCAAGCAAGTTCAACATGAAGATGGCCTATGTAAGCAAGTTAGACAACAGAAAGCCAGATGCACATGTAGGAAGGAGCTGCCCTTATCATCTATAGTATCGATACCATCTTTCAGTTAAAATAAAGAGAGAACAAAAGGTGGCCGATACCTCGGAAAGGGGTGAAAAAAATCAATAGGAAGCAGCAAACCAGTGTACCACGGTCTGATCTAGATGAGAAACAGAGTGCAATCTCTGCAATAAGGACCTTCATTGGTGGATGGTTAAAGGCACATGGATGACAGACAGAGAAGGCCTTCTCAGTCGAAGGACAAATTTTAAAAGTAAATGCATTATTGATAATACAACGATTTTATTCAACTGCCAGTCAACCAGAACCAGAAAATTTCTTCATAGGATCAGCACGTCGCAAGGTGCCATCGCTATCAAGTCACCACTGCCTTCCAGAATTTCAATCAAGCAACACTGGCTGAATAGAATTAAACTACAAAACTCTCTCACATAGATTATGACTGGAGGGAAGAAACATCACCACATCAGGCTGTGCATTAGCCTGCAATTACAGTTCCACTCTAGTGGATACGTGGAAAGAGAGAATGCCGGCTGCCGTGCAGTTTGGATGCGTTTCTCATGATTACTGATTTATCACTTCAAATGGTCCCTAAACAGCGAAGCCATCTCGATCTACATTGAACATGAAAGAGCTCATCATTCATTTCGACAGAGAAACATTGACCTGGAGAACAATGCATTCTGCTAAAATAGTCAAAAGTGATAGCAGTCCGGATAGAAAACTTACGGCGGTCAAAGCTGCCTCGGCACCCTTGTTTCCAGATTTACCACCAGCTCGATTTATAGCCTACACATGTTACATGGGATCATCAAACCTTATGAAAATAATGATATGATGTAAGAAGGGAAAATAATTTAACTTCACACGTTAAATTGATGCTGACACCACCTTTCCGTGTAAATGCACCATGTTTCAAACGTCCAGCATCACTTGAAGATTAAATTTTAGTTCAAAGGATTTCGTCAAATGGATTCTACATTATGCACTTCTATACATTGCAACAACATATAAACATTATATATTCTCATGTGAACAAATTTACGAGAGCTGACATGTTACAGTGTAACTCTTTTAAGGTTGTCATGCCAGGTTTTACCGACACTTCGTTCGGTTAACATCAATACCAATACAGTTAAATGATAGCACCCTGTTTTCTGCCTAACCATTCCTGAACTCAGGACGCAATTGAAGCGCTGTTTCCAATCCTGATATGCAAAATGAAGACCCCCTCTAAGGGTCTGTTTGTTTGGCATTATTATAGTATGAGAAAATAAATTCCATAACAAATTACCATGTTTGATATGAAAAATAGAAAAAAGAGATGGTAAAAAAATTGGTAGATCCCATGTTTATTTTCTGGAGAGAGAAGGTAAAACAAATACCTTTGGGGTCGATATTTGATAAATTCCCGAGTGGTGATGATCTGTACTTGACAAAAATACTCCAATAAAGTATATATGTAATCATTGAATTGGTTTTGATGTCTTCCCAAATTTATTCAATAAGGAGCTTTTGTAAAAAAATTAATATACAGATCGCATTATGTAAAGGGCTACGTGATTATGATCATTATATAAAAATTAATTAGAGATGATAATACTATTCTAGTATTAAAAAATTATTTTATGTTGATGGACATATTCATAAATTTGGCCATATTTCTATATAGAATTACCTCCAACCAAATATGCTAATCTTTTCTGATATCATTTCAGGAGTAATTTTTCCATCAACCAAATATAGTGAAAATTATTTTCCTCCACATTCATTTTTTCGGATGAAATATTCTTAGGAATCATCAAATTATCCCATAATCTGGCATATCCAATCAAACGGACCTTAAATGTTTAGAGTTAAGCTACAACAAAAGACTAAATTGCAGGGTGAGGATCCATGCATCAAGTGTTATTGTCACATAATTTACTCCAATGCCTACCTAGTTCAAATTAAGCAATCTATATAACATAATTATTAAAGATCACGGTTCTTGTAAAATAGATCAACTCTAAGCTTTAGAGACACTTTAAATAAACTAGATTTATATGATCAATTACCTGGTCCATGTCATCACATGTCAGAACACCAAATATGCATGGAACTCCTGCAACAATATTAACAGAAAGCTTTTATTTTCTATCCTCCAAGTATTTGATCTCAAATATTAAAAAGAATAACAAGATCTATCAAGATATAACTAGTGCTACCAGACTGGAAAAAACAAGTCTGATAACAGTACAAGTGCAGAAAGTGATGTACTAACAATTAATGATACAAACTTGAACACTGGACGAAGATACAAAAGTAGACCTCATTCACCCAAATCATATATTAGCTTTCCGTGAATATTTGTGAGGAACGGAACATTTAAAAAACCTGAAGATGCACCTTGGTTGCCTGCATCCTTGAGATGATACCCAAATATAAATCTCTTTCAGAAAAAGAAAAAGGGCTACAAGCCCTAGCAGTAGAACAAACACAATAAGATCCTGTGACGCAATAATAACACAACATTTTAAACTATAAGTAGAGGGAAATCATTGCCAAGAAAATGCACATGCAGAATCAATATAAAGGTCCTTTCTACGGTGAGGACCGTGCAAAATAATACATACTGGGTAACTAACCATCAAAAAACCAAATGAAAAACAAACAGCAAGGCAATGGAAGATTGATATTCAAATACAATACATGGGGGATGTAAAATAAAATCATATACAATAGCATTGATTAAACATAATAATAATAATATAATAAAAACACATGCACCTGAGTTTAATCCAGCTGAAAGAACTCCAGATGCTGCAGAATTTGCGACAGCATCATAGTGGGTAGTATCTCCTCTAATCTACAGACGATGAAATTAAATAATGGATCAGGGCCGAATGAAAATATGGAGAAGTATTGAAAGAATTGCAGGAAATAGGACAAACTTCGCAATAGTACTTAATGAGTTATTTGATAACTCGCATGCACATGCATGTACCAGGCCAGCAGCCTGCCTCATGCACATATGTACACCACACACAGAGATACCACCTCATGTATATAGCAACTAGAGGCAAGCAAACAAACAATTGCAGTTCTAGGTACCACCTCGATTGATACCTAACCACTGGAGACGATGTTACCACAAGTCCATTCCACAAAAAATAAAAATGGTTCCATTCAAATGAAATTGGCATGAAAATGGTCAAAGAGTACATGACTTTCCATGTTCAGACTAAAAAGTACATCATGAAGTTCAACACTGATTCTGACTTCCTTCAATGCGAGAGCTCCTCCACACTGTCAAGGCTGATGGCATTCAATGGTAGAACCATGAGAGACGGAAACTAACAGAGGAAGCTGGCAGAATTTATCCGTGGATAAGATTACACTGTCTAAGAGGACTCAAAATTTTTCATCATCAAAGCTTCTAGAACTAAATTTCAAGCAGGCTAAAAACCAATCCATATAAACTATAAATTGTACTTCTAACAATTTGTCAATATAATTAATTAGCTGCCAACTTGCTGAGAAGCCAAATCCTCTGTTTGTTGCAAAAGCACAACTTCCAAACTCTGTTAGATTTCTAATTCAGATACAATAATGCAGTTTAACCTTCAAAAGAAAAGATAAAACAAAGATAAATATATGATGTTATTTAGGTGGGAACATAAAGAGATAAAGTTTACCACAGCACCAATGCACAAAACTGCATGGAAGTCTCCCGATCTCCCGAGCTGTTGTGCGACCACTGGAATTTCAAAGCTACCAGGAACCTTGACAACCTAGACAGCAAAATTAAAACTGTTACTCAATATCGACAAGTAAGAAGGGTATAAGTAACAACAACCACCATTTTCTGAGGAAAAATAATAGTATTGAAAATTTTGTTGGCTTAGAATCATGAAGAAGAGTTAAAATGACTGGCATGTGCATCAACAAAAGTTGGATGGTCAAATATGTTGCAGCACATAAGGCTAGGTTAACAATGATTTTTTCTCAGAGCGGGGAACTCATAATGAATTGCCAACCTATAAAACATCAGTAGCGGAAACTAGCCCAAATAGCTATACTCATCTATCTATTTTTCATGAACATGATATACACTAGTTTGTTTGGTTTAAATGTTTCCAATTCTAACAATAGCTCATACTTTTGTGTCACTGAAATGAGGAGCAATTCACAAGAACATTATAAATAAATCGGTTAGACTATTATAATGCTGCAAGTTAAAGCATCAGGTGATCATATCAGAAATCATTTCCGATGTAAAAAAAGTCATAGGTAAAATATCGATGAGCAGACAGAGTAATAAAAACAAGTTCAATTGAGGCACAAGCAGTAAGGATTACTGTACTGAATGTAATAAAGATGTCTAAAGCAATCAAGTTAGGAGAAGATATAAGGCAAAAGACAACAGAAAAGAATTGAGACTAGCCAGCCAAAATATATATGAATTGCAGGTAAGATCATTTTCATAAAAGTTCAGATTTGGCATCATGATTCAATGTTACAAATATATCAACAAGGATAACTACATAAGCACAAAATCTTCCTAACCATAAACAAGGTGACAGAGCACAACTATGAGGTTAGGAGCCAAAAGAAAGGCATGATAGAGTGGACTAACAATCTCAACATATCAATTTCCTTTCATCCTTATCATTATTCGCACCATTCAGAAAACATCTTGTCACCATTGCTCATTTGGGGAAAAGCATATCCAGAAAAGAAAACTAAGATGCTTCAGATATAGTTCATACTGACATACCGTAATGTTTTCTTCTATGACTGAATATCGCCTGAAAGTCTCTAAAGCTCCCTCAAGGAGCAAGTTTGTCACAACCTCATTAAATCGGGATACAACCTACATGACAAAAAGAATTTACCTTAGAAAGTAAGTTGAGAATAGTTCTTGAAATAGATAATGGCTTCAGAGAAATAATGTGACAATCATCTTTTATAAGATAAAAAATTTGAATTATGCGACATCAGATCTTAAACCTTTCAAAGATTTAACTCTAATTTAACAAGTAAACCACAAGATTGAATTATATCATAGCACCCAAAACAAGTAAAAAAAAAAATCATTCTCTTCTTCATGGATTACAAAAACAGATCTAAAAATGGAACTGGATTATAACAATTTTTTCTATTTCTTGACATGTGCTCAAAGCCCTAAGACAAATCACTGAGAACTATAATCAAACCAATAGAACAGACGTGAAAAACTTGTTAAGTAGAGCCATGTTGGATAGGTGAAGGATTCTAGTCGTGTTTATATACTCATAGGTCCACTCACTTACTAGCTTAAGCTTTTGGGCTAGATCTTAACACGGTATTAGAGCCCATGATCCTTCTCGCCCACCAATATCTCCATGCTCCCACTTACTAATCCACATGTTGCCCCATGCTCTGGGTTCCATCTCTCTAGAGTTCCATCCCTCGAGCTCTACACAAGAGAGGGGAATAGTCCCACATTGATTGGTCAAGGACTCCAATGGTGTTTATATACTCATGGAACCATCTACCTACTAGCTTAAACTTTTGGGTTGGATCTTAACAAAATTAATGCATATATAATAGAGATGATTGCATCTGCTGGTATTTAATTATCATAGAGGGACTCCAATCAATGGCTCCTAATGACATTGCTCCTTTTTGAACAGAAAATCTTATTTCAAATTTGAATTAGAATCAAAAGATTAAAAAATATTCAGCAGTTTTTAATTGGATGTATTTTAGAAGTAAATTATTTACATGGCCACTTGTGTCTAGTTCCAATAATGTGTTGGATGGATGCCAAAATTGGATACACATCAGGCACTTAGATACTCATCTCTTTTTTTCCAGCTTTTACAAACAGGTGGATAATTTGACTGTTCCAGTAACGAGTTCGACCATCATAAGAATGTTAAAAGTGACCTTTTTGCATTTTAGAGATTGGTCAAGAACATAGATATTGAAATAACTTTGCAAAATCTCTCTTTTCTTGTACCCTCAACAAATGAAGAAGTTTGAGAAACATGTATAATGAAAGACCTTAAAAAATGGTATCTTCCAATATTTTCTTTTATATAATATTCAAAAATAAAAATATAATTTAGTTAAAACAATTTTTCTATGTATCCCGGATCCCCCGTTTTTCCCCTTCTTTCCTAGCCTAATATTTAGACATGCATCCAAATCTGTTTCTTCCATCCATGTCCATGCAATGGTGGGACTAAAGCCAATCTCATGCAGCTTAGGAACCACAATATTCCATTTTCGGCTAAAGATTCTTTAACCATGTAGTGAAGGTATAAGGGAAATAATTCATAAAAAAACAAAAAGAGATTTTATGGAAAACTAAGAATTATAATTGAGGAAATAAGACATGTTTATGTGCAATCCTCAACACAATCACCTCACCACCGTAGAGCAGGTTATCATTTTGATACAACTAATAAGTATCAGAAAAATTGAGTTTTGCCGGACTTATTCCCATTTTTCAATCTACAGGAAGAATTGACAGTTCATTTTTTTTCTTATTCAAAACTTCAAAAGAAAGTCCACAGTTTTTTTTAACACCAATTCCATATAAAATTGAACATCTTTCATTTGAAACTAAATTACATATGCTTAAAACTGCTATTATCTTATATTGTTTACTTTATTTTTAGAAATAAAAAATCTTAGGCATGCTCAATTACAAGGATGTACTTTGGTATGAAACTTTTATGTAAGAACATAAATAAACTTTTATGTAAGAATGAAACTTCGGTATGAATTGCATCCAAATCTTATTCTTTACCAGATGGACCTGTGTCAATATACTCTCTTATGAGCCCAAGTAACATAGAAATGGCAGCAGTCAGCTCCTGCTCCTGCTAGATAGAGATAATTTTTTATTCCCCTCATGTGCAACGGACACGTTTGAGGCTTTTATCAACAGTATATTCGAAGATTGGGATGTTTATTATCTGATGGTGCTGGACAGGGGCTTGTGAAACCATACCAAATGACATTGGGATTTAAGAGAAGGTAAATTTTAGATTTTTCTTGGTTTACCTAGAAATCTTTTAAATGTTCTCAGTCAGGAAATTACACCAAACTACAGTAGGAACTAGATGCACTTGTATATTGGGAGGTTTGCTGTTCAATGCTGCTGCTGCGAAAGACTCGTGCAGCCTTTCAAAGGAAAAAGGGAAGTTAAGCCTCCTATACGATAGTCAAAGAGACACCTCAGCTGACCTCCTCCGCAGCGTGATGCTGGAGGCAAACGCAAGCATTACTAAAGGAGCCAAATTCAAACAGTTCCAGCCCATGCGGTCCCCGCATACTCATATCCGGAATCATACTCACTCCTTAGTGACAAATCATCAAACCAGTTATCTCCACAACCTAATCGCCACTCCAGAAGCCTTTAAGCCGATAAAAATATCAACTTGAAGAAACCATTGACTAATTCCGCAATTTCAAACAAAAAATAGAAAGAAAAATGGGATCGATAAAAGAACTCACGACTGCGAATCGCATGCCTTCCGTTTTCGTCAGCGATCCCATCAGATGCTTGGTGCCCGCGGCCACCACGACCGGCACGCGCCCATTTCTCGTGCAGACCAAGTCGGCGGACGGCGCTGCAGGATCCCAAATCAAGATATATATAGATCAAGCTGAGATCGAAGTAATGGAGAGCCTCAGAGGGCGAGACGTACCTCGAATCGACGAGGAGAAGGAGATGAGGGTCCGAGGAAAAGTCTCGGAATGAGGCGGAGCCAATCGAGAAATTCTCGATGATCGCGAGAGCGATGGGCGGAGATAGCTGAGCTCGGTGGCGGCGAAGGAGGCCATCGTCTCTGTTTCACTCTCCCGGGGAAACGCTTATAAAGTGAGAAACGGTACGAAAATAAGTACTAGATTTTGACGCAGAACGTGCGGACGCTCAAAGGAAGGCTGGCGCTTTTCGGATCGGCTGTCTGCCCTTAGGCAAGAGGTAGCGCTGGATTGGATAGCAGTATATTTATATTTATATTTATTTTATTTAATAAATATAAATATAAATATAAATATTATTTAAATATAAAAATTATATTTATATTTATTTTAAATATATATGAATATAATTTAGATATCAAAAATATGAATATAATTATAAATATTAATTAGATAATTAAATTTTATGATTATAAAATTAGAGATATTACTAGATGACAAATCAAGTTTATAATACATTTATACGATTGTATATTTTTTAAAAAAATTAATAAATATTATATAGGATTATGTATAAATTTAGATATTTGAATACATATTGAATAGTTGTTTATCCATATTCATATCTATTTTTTTTAGGAATATGAATATGAATACAGATATTAGTTGAATCCTCAAATTTTTATCTCTATCCAGATTGATTCGGATACGAAAATTAATTCGGATGGATAATATCTAAACCACTTTCATCCCTGATAGGAGGTAATGGACCATGGATGGGCGCATCGGATTCACCATCTTTCAATGTGTTCGCCCAACTATATATATATCATACATATTGATTTTTGGTTAGATTAATTGATTTTTGGTCAAACTAATCTATAATAAACCTAGTCCTCCTAATAATTTCTCATCTCCTCTCAGGGATATAGAATCATCCATATAGGCATGCCATGTTTCTTAGAGAGAGAATCATTTGCATGAAAGTAGGATTCTTCTTCCTTCATGCCAAACTCATATTGGATCATCCAGATCACTTTGAGATCTATGCAGATAGAATGAAAGATGAAGTTTGGAGTATTTTGAAATCTGCATGATGTTACTTTAAAATCCATACAAATAGATGAATGATCGAATGCAGAGTGCATGGAGATCTATGAAGTAGATGATATATTGGTGGATACATGCAAAAGATAGAGCCCATGTCCCTCATGTAACAGCAAATATTAAAAAAAAATTGAAGGATTTAAATTCTACTTTATCCCAAATATTTATTTTTTTATTTCAATAATTATATATAGAATTTTTTCCAACAAGTAATTTATATTATAATTATTCTTTAATAACATAGATTACATAGAATAGAATCTTCTCCTACTATAGTTTTGAAATATAATTGTGAAAATTTACTTGAAGTTTATATATATAAACCATGAGCAGGGTGATGAGTGGATTGGACTGATCCACTTTGTGATACGAAAACAACTTCATCCAAACCAAACAAAATTTGGTTTGATTAAGTTTGGACCAAAAAAAAAAAAGAATCATTTTAAGCACAACTTGAATTTGACCAGTAAAATATAACTAGTACACTTGACACGTCAGAAGTCTCTTAACTGGTTTAACTAGATCGGCCGGCTAAGATTATGATTTTTAAAAAATAATTTTTTTTATTCCTCCTGGTGAACCACAACCTACCAAGGAACAAAAACTATTTTTTTATTATAAGTTCTCAGATCCGGAATCATATTAGGATCCAGCTCGAAATCAAAACCCTTCCTGCAGCTATTCTCTATTTCCTTCACAATAGTCTATCCATCCCTCTTGCTTCCTAGACTCTAGGGTTTCAATTTTTTCCCTCTTTCCTTATCTCCAGTGGGTTTCTTGAATCCAAACCATTGGCTTGTATCCCGATAAATCCCATGCAACTTCGATGATCCCTCCATCCTAACCACCTATTTTTTTTATTCTAATTCATTAATGAGAAGAGGATGGAATCTCTAATCTTTTATCATCACCGAGAAGTTTATCACATTATTATTTAAGAATTTTTTTTCTTAATGTAAAATAATTGACCAAAAAAAAGAAAAAGAAAACATGGGTTCTGAGAAATTTCATCTACTTATTTTCTAATGCAGAATTTTGTCACCTATTATAATCTTTCATCTCTTATCCAAAAAATGTATATATAATCTTTCGGTCCATGGTATCTTACATCTTGATGTTGCCTTCTCAACACTCTAACAACTAAATTATGATTAATGAGGCATTTCATATACCTTAATTTTTATGTTAGAGTGCTATATATTGGAAAGTTTAACCCAAAATATTGTATTTCACTAGTATGCAACTCTCTCTTCAAGATGAGATTTAATTGAAATCAAAAAAATTAAAATATTTTATCAACATATAGATTTTTCATATAATGTAATATATAGTATTTTCATTAACTATTGAATCTATATCCATACTAATCTTCATTTTCAATAACCTTTTCATTTAAACTAAAAATCATGAAAATAAAAAAAAATTATAGAGTATTATTGAATTGAGAAGGTTCTATAACAAAAAATAATTAAAAAAATAAATGGTAATAATTGAAATTGAATTATCTTTGGTGTGATTTTTTTATTTTTATTATATTATTTTGAATCATAAATAACTTCCAACAATATTCTTGTCGATTCAAAAGCTAGAAGAAAAGTTTTGAGCACAAAACATATAAAAGTCTCTATATAGTACAAAATATAAACATACGAATAATATAAATGCATCAACAACATAAAAAGGTATTCAATAAAGATAAAAATAAGTTAATATACTTGCAACAACCTTTATTTCATACGAACACGGTATGTAAAATCATTATACTTTAATTTTCTATTGTAAAATGATTCCAATGATTCCATTATTAAGCTCAAAATAGAAACAAATAAATATTTTTATACCATATATATTTATTTATAATATTTATTTTTTTATTTTAAAAATTATGTATAGATTTTTTTCAAAAAATAATTTATATTACAATCATTATTGAATAACATAGATCACACATAAAAGAATAGAATCTGCTTCTACTCTAGATTTGAAATATAATGGTGAAAATATACTTGAAGTTTTTATATAAAGACTATGAGTCAGGCCATGCATGGATTGGATTGATCTACTTTGTGATATGAAAATAACTTCATCCAAACCAAATAAAATCTAGTTAGATTATGTTTGGACCAAAAAAATATAAATCATTTTAAGCATAGATTGAATTTGAATCGATAAATTATAATCAATATACTAGACACATAAAAAATCTCTTAACTAGATCAACTAGATTGGCGGGCTAAGATTACAGTTTTGGATAAATAATTTATTTTATTCCTCCCCATGAACCACAACCCACCAAGGAATAGAAATTATTTTTTTATTATAAGTTCCTGGATCTGGATTTATATTAGGATCTGGCCTAAAATCAAAACCTTTTTTGTAGCTATTCTCCATTTCCCTCATAGTAGTCTCTCTATCCCTCTTGCTTCCTAGGCCTTAGGGTTCTCATTTTTTCTCTCTTTTCTCATCTCCAGTGGCTTTCTTGAATCCAAACCATCGACTTGTATTCCGATAAATCTCATGCAACTTTGATGATCCGTCCCTCCTAACCACATCTTCTTTTGATTCTAATTCATCAACGAGAAGAGGAATCTCTAATCTTTTATCACGACCAAAAAGTTTATCCCATTATCATTTAAGGAATTCTTTTTTAATTTAAAATAATAAAAAAAAAAATAAAGAAAGAAAACTTGAGCTCTTAGAAAATTTATCTACTTATTTTCTAATGCAGAATTTTATCACCTATTATAATATTTCATCTCTTATCAAAAAAAAAAGAAATCTTTCAGCCCATGGCATCTTGACATCTAGATGTCATCTTCTTGACACTCTAAGAGCTAAAGTATGATTAATGAGGCATTTCATGTATCTTAATTTTAATGTTAGAGTGCTATATATTGAAAAATTTAACTAAATATATTTTGACTAGTTTGTAACCTGCATTTCACGGTGGGATTTAACTAAAATAAAAAAATTAAAATATTTTATTAAGAAATATTTTTTTTATATAATATAATATATATAGTATTTTTATTAACTGATAAATCTATATCCATACTAATCTTCACCTCTTTATTTAAATTGAAAATATGAACATCAAAAAATTTTATAGGGTATCACTGAATTGAGAAGGTTCTCTAATAAAAAAATGATTCAAAAAATAAGTGATAATAATTAAAATTAAATTACCTCTAGTGTGATTGTTTTTATTTTTATTTTATTTTTTTGAATCCCTGTCACAAGTAAAATCCAAGGACATTCTTTTCAAAACAAAGCTAGAATAAAAGTTCTAAGCATAAAATATATAAAAATCTCTATTGCATAATATAAACATATAAATAATATTAATGTATCAACAATATAAAAAAAGTATTCAAAAAGATGAAAATAAAATAAAGTACTTGTAATAATCTTTTTTCATATGAACATGGTATATAAAATTATTTTATTTTGATTTTTCTAATGTCAGTCCAATCCCAAACTGACTCCTGGTTAAAGCAATAATATACACAAACATTATACGAAAAAAATAAACAAACTCTATATTTTAATTTAATCATGATTATTAATTTTTCGAGCCCAATCTATAGAATAACACAAAATTGATCCGACTCAATATGTCTTGACTAGATCTAAGCCTATAAATAGATTATTTATTATTAAATATTAAATTAATTAGTAAATATAATTCATATTTTTTAATTTTTAATTATTAATTTTTTAAAGCTATATATGTATATATATTTGTTTCATATAATCGAAATGAATAATTTTATTTATATTGGATATCTTTGAGACTATATATAATAAATTTAAATATTTTTATATATTTTAATATAAAATCTAAAATTAATCTAAAAAATTATAAAAAATCTTTTGGAATAAATTAGAATCATCTAATTAATACAATTAATTTTATTTTTTTAATTTTATAATATTTTTTATTCACATGTAATAAATCAAAAAAATTTATATATTTATATATAATTTTTTAAAATTTATATAAAAAAAAATATGTTATAATATGATATATTGACCTGAAAATGTAATGGCCAATCTTATATACCTGATGTCAGATCGTTTTTTTTTGAATATTTAATTTATTTAAACTCTAATAAAATATGTTAAATAATATCTTATAAAATTTGAGAGTGATTCGAAATTTAAAATTAAAATTGTTATATTCACCGAGGAGATGAGCGTACTTGACCCTAAACCTTTGGATAATATTCGGCCGCTCCAAGCCTCCCACGGACACCCGAGAACGAAAATGGAAAGGAAATAACCCAACACAAAACCCCCATCGTCTAAGCTTCCCTATTCGGCCGCCATCCTCTAAGGTTCCCTATTCGGCCGCTCCAAGCCTGCCACGCCACCCGGTTGGGACTCCTGAGGACGGAGGAAAAACGGGGGCAGGAAAAATCAACGAAAGCAAGACCGAAAAAAATTTAAGGGTAAGACCTTTCCCCGCATAGATGATCATTTTTTTTTTCTTTTACGCTTCTTTTTCTTTTCATTTAATTATCTTTTTCAGAGATCTGTGGGGAAGGAAAGGGAGAGAGATTAGAGGGGTTTCTCAGGTTCCGATTGGGTTTTTTTCTCAAGTATAGGGGATTTTTGCGAGTTGTGGCGGTGTGGGTTGGTAGATCTTGGTAGAAGCATGATATTTTGTAGGATTTGTGAATTTTTGACCGAAAGGATTCTCCTTTGGCTAAAAAATTTTCAATTTATGGACTTCTGTTGTCATGATAACGATTTGGGGGGCTACATGACGGGGATCGCCGGCCGGTGGCATTTTCGGTGGAGGCATGGTAGAGGGGAATGGGGGGCCACTGTACAATTTTTTTTTTTTTTAAAAAAAACTGTATAGGGACGGCATTCTCTCCAATGCCTCCATCGTAGCCATGGACGGCCGAAGACGACCTTTAATGTGGTAGTCTCGAGTTGATAGCTATATAGTGTGATGAATTTCTTAATTAATCTATACTGCAGAGGAACTGTTGGTGCTGTCCACATTAGCCATCATGGGAGGTCATTGCTTGTGGGATGGAACGCTCGCGCCAAATGACTTCATTGCTTCAGCAGATGATCTTGCCAAGAAATGGAAGGTGATCAACCCAAACCTTCCCCAGTGGACATGGATTCCTTGTCAGAGAATGGGTGTTTCATGTAATGTCAGTGATTCTTTCTCTTGGAAATATATATATATATATATATATATATATATATATATATATATATATATATATATATATATATATATATATATATATATATATATATATATATATATATATTCCTGTTATCGAATATTTCATTGCTTAACTTTAACTGTGATCTTGTTTGTAAATATACTCAGGCAGAGGGATACTTAGCACTTGAGAACATGCATCAGCTAAGCGCAAGTGAGGTCAATGTGAGTAGTAAATTGTTGCTTACAACAAAGAAAATTATTACTTGCAATCTAATCTTATTAGAAATTTTTTTCCCTTCAGGCACTTACTGATGATGAAAACTACTCTGTGGAAGAAGCGCCATTTGACAATGCTACCTTGGTATACTTTGATGCATCATTCTTTCCGGTTCCTTTGTTATCTCCTTTACCTGGTTTTACCTTAAATGTATATTTAAATATGCACATGTGCTGTTTGGTTTGTAATTGCTGCGAATTTAGATGCAGATCTTATTTGCTAGGTTAGGATGATACCTTGAGTCAAAGGTGGATTGCTACTGATTATATGTTAGCAGAGAATTGCTCTTCTCTATCACCTCTATCACCATCTCTTGTATTATAAAATTCTGTAATTTTGAATCTAGCTATATTTCTTGTAGGGATTTGTTTCTTTGGCATGTGCTGCACCTCATCTACTTCTCTATCAGTTAGCATCCTGTCTTTTGCTTATTATTCTTGTACTTATTAATGTTTGAATCATGTTTGTTTTCTGTCTACTAGATCCAGAGCTACAATGATGACATGCACATTTATGATTTTCACATAGTGTACAGCTTTTCTTACCAGGTTCCTGTACTTTATTTCCGTGGATACCGATGTGGTATGTAATTTTCAGACTTTCTTGAGCAAAATCTTTGCATGTATTTCCAAACTGAGATGTTTGGCTGGCTTTCTTCTGTAGATGGACATCCTTTGCACTTATGTGACATCGAAAAAGACCTTCCTCCCTACTCTGCAAAAGTCCGGAATGAATCAAAGTGGACTTTCATGACCCAGGAGGTACATGCAGTTCTTTTCATGGTTCCTTGGATTTAGAATTTCTTAGTCTGTAAAATGCTTCCTGAGAAATATCAAATAAATTAAAGTTGCAGATCAGGCTAACAATGAAAATTTATCAATGTAGTCTAAGTGATAGCAGTTCCTAGAACATCCAAGAATTATGGACCAATAAGTTTAGATAGCACAGGAATATTTGCAGATTCCTCTTCCATTTGGCACTTCATCCTCTCAAGATTTGATACTCTAAGAGCTCTTGCTCCACACATTTCTGTTTGCCATTTTTGTTAATTTGAAACTTCATGAGATCAAGAATTGAACCTAGATTTTCAGCTCTCACCCGAATCTCTGCTTTTTGCTTAAAAAAAAAATTGTGAACATTTTGTGCAGGAACATCCCTACTTGTGTTGTCCATGGTACACTTTACACCCCTGTGGAACCAATGATTGGATGAAGTTGCTGCTAGGAGGCGATCTGCGATCAAAAAACCCTGATATGCTGCATTACTTATCGGCATGGTTATCTGTGGTTGGCCAGACAGTTGGATTGAGAATTCCCTTGGAACTGCATTATAAGTCTATCTAGGATTGCTTTTGTGCATCTTTCATGCATAAAGGTTAAGAATTTTTACATGGAAGTTGTGTCCATCACAAGTATGGTGATGCTAGAATCATCTTGTCTCCGAAAGTTCAGACTAATGGAATCATTTATTTTTTGTAGTCAAGTCCTATTGTATATATTCACCAACCAATGTAAAACTATCATTTGCTTTTATGAGAAATTTGTAAAGTTTTTTTTTTTTTTTTGATACGAGAGTGCAAGCAATCTGACACCAAATATTGAGTTGATCTTTGCATATATACTCATGAGCCCATTCACCTTCTGATCCGTTCTTTTGTAGGTAAAATAATTATCTAAAAATTTATATTTTTTTAGATAAATATTTTTTAAACAATATTTAGATAGAAAAATAATTTATCTATATTCTTTCGTGCATGAAAAAATTATTTTAAAATCTATTACCTATATTTTTTTATATTACTATTTTTTTTAGATAAGTTATTAAAATTTATTCATATTTTTTATAATATTTTTTATATTTTTTAGATTTGAAGAAAGCAGATGATTGGATTATTGAGCAGGGAACATTGCAAAAGAAGATGTGACATTTTAAAAATAAAATTAAATATTTATTTTATTGATTGATAAAAAATAATTTAATCATTTTCTAGATGATTAAATTTTTTTTTCATTTCATGGATAAATGCTATCCATAAGAAAGTCACTTTCCTATCTTAAAAAATATGATAATATTAAGATAAATTACTTAATAAAAAAATAGATCAATTTTTTCATGATTTTTATCCACAAAAGAATTAGCCCTCTAAGTTAAGGTTAGATTTTAATATGGTATTAAAGCCTGCGATCCTCTTCCATACTCTCCCTTCAAGTCCAGGTGCTGCGCTGCTTTGTGTTCCATCCCTCTTTGGCCCTTTTATAGGAGAGGGGTGTTTAGAGAGTAGCAACAATCTCAGAACCATCAAACCGCATCACAATCTCATATCAATAAGCAATATTGAATTGGAATTATCTAAATAATGTTGTTAAATTACGAAAATTGTTCCATATCTTAACATTGTTGCAAACAAATAAGCCATATCATCACGACAGTTGGTAACATTGCATTGTATTCTGGTTGAATATGTTGAACTCGTAGAACTTTGAGATTGATAACAAGGAAGACCCTCCCCAGCTCTTCTTTGAGGGCTTTTGCCACATCTCACAGGCAGCTGACTGTCATATCCTTCAGATGCAACAGAAAATTAGTTATTAACATATTTAGGTCATGTTGCCTCCTTGGATATTCTCTGAAAGCAAGCCAGGAATTCAGTGTTTCCTTCAGCACCCTTTATAGGAGACTCTATCCAACCTTTGCTGCAGAATCCAAAATCTTCAACACCCTTAATTATCCTCTCAAGAACCTGTAGTCAGGTACCAGATCAAAAGGTCAGCTTTCTGAGATGACTGAGATACTTTCAACCTGTACAGCTACTAAAACCATGTTGTTATTAAAAAAGAAAAAGAAAAAATGGAATGGTTCAGCTGTTTGGAAGCACAACTGCAGATCTGCTTGCAGTCTCCTCACACTGTTGTGAGTTGTTAAGCAGATAGGATCAGGTAAAGAGATATTTGAAGGATCGCCTGCAGCTGATGCACCCAAATCCCTCATCACTTCCATTCAAGGCTTCATAAAACGAGCATGAGATATTGCATGAAGAGTCTAATGCAGAGCAAAAAGAAGCCAACAAAACATATATTCTAGAACTGAAGAAATTGAAGTTGGGTTATCTGTCATAAATTGCATCCTGATCAAGGATTTGGTACTCTGACACATGACAATCTGTGCCATACAGCATATACTGTGTCAGTGCTGGACCAGCAAATGGCACGGCTAAATGGCAGTATGGCTGCAAGTGCACACCAAGCACTGGCACAGCACGGCACGTACCATGCCACTGCTATGGCAGAATCTCACCAGCATAAAAAAGGGTAGCCCAAAGCACCAGCTCCCACCATTATGGAGTTTGGGAGGGTCAGACATCTGCAGCCTTACCATGCTTGCAGAGAAGCTGCTTCCATGTTTCAAACCTATGACCTCTAGGTTATGCCAAGGCTCATCCTCAATGTCACCGGCATGTGGCATTTAAAAAATCTTAATCTTAATCATCCTTCATATAATTCATTCATACTGGATCACTTTAGCAAGAACTTTGTATGTTTCATGGTACTGTATTTAACATCAGAGCCTTGTCAGGCTATGCATATATTTATCAGTAATATGCCAGCCAAATCACCAGGCACATATTTCTATGAATACAAATCTACAAAGAAGCCTTATTATGTTTTGACATGATTCTAAAAGCCATTGAATGTTGTTTTATGAGCTTAACTCTCAGATATCAAGTATAGATTACTAGATGTGTAACCTTAGAAATTTTTCAAGAAGTATGAGATCAATCATAAACATTTCAAAAAGCTAAGTTCTGCAATTGCCCCATGTTGCAAACGAAGGAAGTGATCTTTAGCAATTTTCGTGCTGGCATGATCAGGGCCTTTAGTGCTGCACCAAGACTAAGAATTCAAAAACCACCTGGTCGAGAGATGACGAAACTTTTTAAATATACTGGCATGCTGAAGGATGATAAAGATTTAAAAGACCGGTGAATGCAGTAAAAGGGTATTGGCAGCTGGCACGAGGAGGTCAGAGCTGTAGTTTATCATCCTAGATTTTTTGTTAATTTCAATTGTGATGGGAAAAGACTATCATACTTCTTGATGTACCAGAGGATCTCTCACAATTCCACCACCTCCCACCTGGAAAACACCAGAAAAAGAGGACTTTCAGAAACAAGGAAACATTCTAGTTTGCATTTATCAACAAAAATATGAAGCGATCTAAAGTTGCAGAACATAGTCTCTTATTGAAACTCATGTCTACCACAATAAACTATTTCATAAACATCCCAACAGGCCTGAACTACAGAGAGTCCCCATTGTTATCGTACAGATTTAACTAGCTCTGCTATCACACTGTAGAAGAAGAATTGTTTTGGCTGAAAGTTCAATCAAGCAGAACTTAATTCCAAGTAAAAGAATAGAATAACTTTAGGCTGATGCATTATCACACTTTAGCATATATACATTAGGCCATTTTTTGCAGGTTCTCAGAGTTCAATTTTAGGAATTCTCCAACCTTTTTCCTATCAATTTTAAACCATTTAGGAAACTATCATACGATTTAAGGATCTTAGAACTGCAAACCTGTGATCTACGAGCCTCAAACTGAGGTTTAACCAGTGTTATCAATGTAGACTCCATCTTCATAACATTGACTACGGCAGGCATCACCTACATTCATGCACATAACAATTATGTAAGCTAAATTAGGATACATTAAAATAACAGTCAGAACTTCAAAATAATAATCAGAGAGATTATCTGAACTTATAAACAGATGTTCATGGTCAGATACTTTTCTAAGTCTTATTCTAACCATGAAGAATTCAAGAAGAAAAGACAATGATTAGCATGAAGTACCATTTGATTTTAGGTCATGGCAAATCACAAAAGACAAGGCAAAAGGAAGAAGGGTTTATATTGCAGAAAATCAAAAACAGGTGAGGCCACCTACATATTGGAAAATAAGAGAGAATCAATTTCAAGCTCTATGCCCCTTTAGCTATTATTAAAATATTCAAGCACAAGTTTCCTGCTAACACTATGTCATGTCTCTAAAGCTGAAACCTATAATATATAAGCTAATATAAGAGCCATTTCAATATCCATAAGAGCATGGGACATAGAACTAAGTGAACTCAACAAAAAAGTACAGTTTTCTCCTTGAAATGCATTATTTTTTGCATCTAAATAATGTATGAAAATCTCTGAACAGTTATAAGCTAGCCCTCTGAAGCCAGATATTTTCCTATACGTGTTCAAAGAATTAAAAACTGAAAGGCAGCCAAATGGAGAACTTAAAGCAATATGATATTAGTTCTTTTCCTTCTTTTTGCAGTGATTAGTAATGACCACAACCTATTCCATATCTGATTTGATGCAACCTATTCCATATCTGATTCGATGCAGACATGGATCTATCATCAACCATGATCTCCTCAATTGTCGATGCTGCTTATATCAGCACCTAGGTCATCTCTCTTTATTTTCTACACCAATACTTGTTAAAATTAGCAAATCAAATGCCACATCAAAGATCATGTATTTAGCCCCAAATTTTTTGTCAAGTTTTTTTTTTTACTATCTGCCCTGCATGTCATTGGTGAAAATTGTTATAAATACTGACATGCATCAGCTGAAACAGTCCTCAAAAATAGCAAGAGGCAATATATTCTCTTCCACAGTAAAAATAAGGAGAACAAACGAATATTTAAGAGCACAATCAAAATCAGCCCATTCTCCAAAGGAATTGGAAACTACAAGGCACCCATGATTTCTACGTGAGACAATGAGATTATCACAGGCGAGATCTGCTGATAGTCCTTGACCTCTAGGAACCTTAGTCCCAGTGGATTCCACAAGAAAGATAGCCAGGTATTATCATTCCATAATAACTCTGCCTGAAGGGATACACATGTTCAAAGACTTGGGCAATCATCAATAAAATATGACATGACCTAGATGCATCCATCATCATCAAATGCGCGGCATGGTAAGCTTGCAACACAAGAAATATAATCAACTAATTCATCATCCCTGGTACAATGGTTGCACATGTTTAAAAATGATATTTAGACATATGACATGACCATGAAGATTCCGTCATTATCCCATCTATAGATTTTAGAGAAACATGTTCGAGAAAAAGGTGCCTTAACCATTCCAAGCCTCCATGACAAGCACTCGAGGGTATCACTTTTTACCACTTGGGCAAGGGGACAGGTTTGACTTCGTCTGGAGTCAACCTGAAGGAGAGGGGTGGATAGATATACAGTAGAAATGATGAGGATTAGCCCCTCCTGAGCTCAAAAGAAAATTCCAAGTCTCTACATCCATGTACCCTTTATTACCCTTATGAATTTTACCTAACATAATAGAAATCTGATCATCTCTATGTTTTCATTACCATGCCAAGCCTCTATAAAAATTTACCCTTCTCTTGAATTCACAGATAACAAAATATTGTCAAGTACCAATCCATGATGAGACTTACACTACGGAGATATAGATATGTTGAAGGGGGGACAGGAACATAGAATGCATTCTTTAAGAGAGGAACAGGATGACACATTCTGCAGTAACATAATGCAAAATTGCATGGCATTTGGCTTTTCATTATCAAAAAGCATACCAGAAGTATAGAAATGAAAGATAGGTCCAGAGTCACCACATCAACTTGTTGTGGTAGCCCAGGAAGATATCTTAAATTTGTCCTTTCAATTACACAGACACGTTCATCTCGACGAATTTTATCAGCCACCTACAAGATCATTAGGACATTAGACGTAAAGAAAGTGTATACTACAAGAACTAACCAGCAGGAACTGGTACAAATCAAATCATAGTTAAGCAACCATATATCAGATGTTGTTAGAGCATGATAATGAGGCATTCCTCAAACAAAATCAAATGCCACAAAAATAGCAGGATTTATACTTTGTTAGAATACAATCAGATAATTGGTTAGGTTCAACAGAGCAACGCAATTCATCTTTTAATCCATTAAAAAAAAAAACAAAATCACCATTTATTAAAGGGGAGGAGAACCTTTAATGTTACAAAAATTTGATTCATTGTAGAAATTATATGCCAAAGTTCTAGGTAACATTTGGAATTCCTTAATGTCCATGACTTATCCATTGGTTTCTTTCATATAGGCAAGTCTTCTGATATCCTTCCTTGTGTTGATAAGTAACTTAACAAAACACAGCTAACTGATTGACTGCAACACGCACAAGAAGAAGAGGACGTACCATCAGTTTTCAAAGAAGATTAGAAAGTTGAACATACAACTAAGATTAAGGCATCATCAAAATGTGACAAGGCAAACTTTATAATAGTTAGATGATGGTCATCAAACTTTATCTTGGTTGATGATGGTTATCAAACTTTACCTTGGTTGATGATGGTCATCAAACTTTATCTTGGTTGATGACGGTCATCAAACATCATCAAACTGCAAGAAGACAAACCATGATTAAAGCTTCATGATGGCCACTTGATAGTACTATAGATCACTTAAAGGTGGTAATAGCATGGCAGCCATTCTAAAAAGCTGCTACATTGACAGGTCAACCCACACCAAATGATTGTTGGACCCCTCATGAGCAGGCTGCAGCTGAAAACTCACGTTATTGCATCACATGCCCATAGGGCTGATAAGCTTTACTAGAAGCATTTTCCATAACACTAAACACTTTTACACAAAAATCAAATGACTTTTTCTGTCCAATAGAATGAAATTCCAAATTTGCTTTTCCATAAGTTGGCAAATCATTGATAAGTGGCCAGTCTTGGCCATGAAAATGAGGAGCAAATTCTACTAAGTCATTCAAAGTTCAGACTGGATTGCCGTAGCCTAAAAATTGATGATATTAAACATTAGCAATGCCTATCAAGCATAGCAGAAAAGTAGGTATCGGTGCATTGCACTGGAAACTTTAGGCAGCTATTGGTAGGCTGAATAAATTTTGAAAGCTTATACCTTGTACCATGGAGGGATAGGACTTATAACATGGAATAGGTATATTTTGGCATTTGGTGAGGGCTAAGTGCAGGGAAATAAAGAACATTAGATTTCCTTAAATGTTTGGATTCAATCACAGAAACAATACCCTCCCACCTTTTGGTTGGATTAAAGGGAATAGGGTAAAAAAAATAAAGCAACAAGAGGGGAACGAGTTTCCCCTATTCTGTGGTATAACTCTATTCTGCCATTTTTGGTGGAATGCTCCATTCACTCCATTCCGCCATTTTGGGTGAATAGAGTTATACTGTCTTGGCCCACTTATACCTCTATGCTGTATAACAATAGAGTTATACTGTCTTGGCCCATTTATACCTCTATGCTGTATAACTCTATTTCTTGGCCACATTTTTTTTGCTACTTGGCAATATAATCACGAAATGTGGACCTGTTTTCCTTGTTCCATGGGTTAAACCGCATGCCAAACATGACGTAGAGGGAGGATGTTGATTAAAAACAAGAAGAAACAAGTACAGCTGAAGCTACAAGCTGAGAATGGTCTAGCTATGTAGCAAGGCATCAACATAAAAAAGGCATGATGGATGTTTAACCAATGAGAAATATAGGGAACAAAACTTTTTCCTGTATTTAGGACACAATGGAATGGAAGCACACAATCTAGAAGCAAATGCCTGGTGGTGGGTTGAAGCTTGCATATATTAGCGGTCATGAAGGACCAAACTAGAATATAATTTCAGAAAAGCATATATAATGATATAGCGGACAATTTGGAAGCCAAAAAATACTGAAAACCTAGAATTTGAATTAAAATATTGCTAATCCACGGCATATGTTACCATGCCACAAAGCTTTAACAGCTACCTGGTTGCATCATAAGTGTTTTGTATCTGGATAACACTAGTTAGAACATAAAATTTAATAATAAACAATATTAAGAAGACATTTCTTAAAATACCAATGTAAAAAAATTAACATAAAAAATATTGAAACAGTAATTATGTAAATCATGGTTGTTACAGTAATTGCAGTGACACTGTAAAGGTAGCAATGCATGTAGCCATCCGCTACATACCACTATGGAAAGGTAGTCAACACCAGATAGCTGGAACAAGGCATGATGATGATAATTATGCTTTTAGTTCTATCAAGGAGGGCCAAAACCACTATAATGGACGTTATAGGCATTGAAACTGTATTATTTAAAGCCATGATAAAATGTCCAACATCAAAAAAAATAATTACTTGAGAACAAGTAAACACACCTGTCCATAGCCAACATCAACTCCATACACACATGATGCACCATACTGAAGCAAACAATCAGTAAAACCACCTGTGGACAACCCTGAATCAAGTGCTACTTTTCCATCAACATTAACACCAAATTGTTCAATAGCAGCCTCTAGCTTGTATCCCGCTCTGCATGAAAGGAAAATGAATCAGATCATAGAAAAATGCTAAGCAATACTTTTAGAATGCAATTAGAATAAGAAATGCTAGATAGGTGGTTTCTATTGAAGCATCACCTACATACGTATTTTGGAACTTCAGCCTTTATCTCTACGATTGATTTATCAGATACAGATGTTCCAGCTTTGTTTACTACTCTTCCATCCACAAAAACTTTGCCTATAAAAAATATGAAAATAGACAGGCCACACTAATAAACTAAGGTGTTTCTGTAGGAAAAAATTGCAATAAGACATCGAAAAGTCAACATGACAAAAAAAAAAAAAAAAGGAGGATTGTATCCATGAATTGCCTATCAACGTGGTTTTGCATTAAGTATTTGTATACCTATGAATCTATATGCCCCCAAAACTATACTTTTACAATAAAAAATCAGTTATGCATGCCAAAGAGTTTATAAGTTGTGACCAAGATATATGATTTTGAAAGATTCCATCAAGGTTTGCCCATTTTGACAAACAAGTTGCTCACTATACTGCTCAGCAGTGGAGAAAACTGGACGACTCACTGAAACTCAAACATTGTTTTTTAACAATTTGGGCAGAAATAACAAAGTTATGATTACCGGAGTACAAATTACTGACTTTGTTTCCAGCCTCGATGAGGTCTAAGCTCATTGACATTTAGTTTACATTGTTTTGCAACACCATAATGAAATCACCCAGCCTATCTAGCAGAATCTACAGGAGGCTGGGTGGGGAATTTAGGTCATATGAATAGTTTCGTCATGATAAAATTAACCTATTAACCCTCTCTTTGACCTTCACAGGATTATGAAACTATAATTTTGCATTCTAACTCAGTTATAATTGGGAAATTAGATCACAGGTCCTTGCCCTCATAGGTTTTTCCTATGTTAATTTCTGCCTTTAAGGAAAGATGGGAGCATACCACCATTAATATACTAAGGTGGCATTTGGTTTCAAGTAAAAAAGAAGAGAAAATCATTAAAATCAAAGAAAAGATGAAGAAAAATATTAACCTTTTCTCGGGAAAGAAAAAGAAAGTAATATTAGTAGTGATTGGTTATGGTGGTGGTTGTTAAAACTATCTTATGTTGCTTTTTGAAAGATATCTAGTTGCTTTGACCCCTTCATGGTTTATAATTAATTGTTCAATTCAATCATAAACATGATGACCAACTTAGTCTATTTAGTACATATAAGTGAGGATAATGTCCTATCATCCTAGATCACTTCAAGCATGCCATAAACATCATCATCATGATGTCTATCCCTTCTTCAAGTCTAGTAAGATTTCATCTATCAATTCAAATTTCACTAGACTAGCTCGGTTAATCATGCCCACACGGCTAAATCTAAAAATAACTACAACTAATTATTAGCCTCCAATCCTTTTTAGAATGAATCCTTCAATAACACTGCTCAATACCAAATTATGAAACTCCAAAAGTATGGGAACGGGTTTATTAGGTTTATAATTTTAGCTAAAGATCATCAAAGGATATTGTATCGTTCTAGTGCATTATCATATCTACCAACATGAGAAGAAACTAGGAATGTTTCGCATGAAGATGAAGATAAAGAAGGGGTACAGACAGATTGAGAAACAATGAGATGAGGTTTCAGATTAGGGAAATTAAAACAAAAACAGAGTGTCAGCCATAAAATACAGGAAATACCTTTTCTTTTAAGAGAAAAAGATAAATAACACTACACCAGAAAAAGCAACTGCTCGTATATGCAAGTTTCATAATTGGCCTACGATGTTTCCCGTTATGATGACATAGATTTCAGATCATTGGCAAGTAAATGAACAGAATATTAACAAAAGAGAGCAACCTACTTGTCATTATGTAATGCACTTATGATACTAATGAAGTTAGGCAGTAATTTAAAAAATAAAAAAATAAATAAAAGTTGCATAGCAACTAACCTTGTATGATCCATGATTGAATGAATGTCCGGCTATATTGCTGAAACCTTTCAAGACATACTTCATCTAATCGCCTCCTCCTGAACAGGTCGCAGTATTCGTTACACCTTTAAGTTAAAATAGTACTTATTCAACAACATTATAACAATTATATCATTGTATAACTGCAAGGACATAGGTTTAGCCTTTCTTGATTTGTTAGCATACTTGATGACAGTACAAGTTGGCCAATACAAGGATAAAGATTAAATTATCTAGAATTTTTTTACCATTTCCACGGTACAATGGCAAGGTCATGAAAGTTGTAAAATATTCCCTCCTCCAAATTAACTTTTAGCTCCTGGCCTAGAAAACTGTGCTCCACTTGAAGAAGGTCCCATTTACTTCTTTTACTAAGCCACGAATGTATAGCATAGTACAAATGCAAGGATGACAACCACTTAATAAAGGATTTTAAAACCTTGTCCACACGAATGAAACAAGAGCAACACCCTAAATTTTAGGTCAGTGCCAGATCAGCACCGCAAACCAGAAAAAGATTATCGAAATCCTTTCAAAATTCAGTGCCATACCCTGTTAGAAACGAACCAGTGAGGGCCTTTATTGGGTTATACAGATTTTCTATTTTAAGGACAGAATTCCCACAAAAAACAAATTGTGCTTTGGATATAAAATACCAAGACGCAAGCTAGTTTCTAATTATTCATTTTAAGAACTAAAAGGATACTCTTGCAATCTCCAAAGTCCACAATCCAAACGAGTTAATAATGATCTGAACTGTAGTTTATTCAAAACTAGCACGAATGAACAGATATTGTCCTATCTTCATCACAATTCTAAGCCATTTAATGATCCTCCCTACCTAAACTATTTCGCCAAAAATTCATAAAATTAATAAGGATTTTAATCATCATCAGGGAGAAAGGGATTAATAGGAAGCTTACTTTTTCGGCAGTTGAACCTTTTCGGCTTTTGCAACCGCATAGCATCTGACATAACATGATTGCGATTGGCCACTTGCCCAGCTCACTGAATTCAACCAGAGTATTATAAGAAAACTGTCAAGAAAATAGCATAAATTGAATAGGAAATTAAAATAACAAAGAAAAGAAAGAAAAAACAATGTTGCGCATGAATTCATGAGTTAAGTAAGCAAACTTATGAATCAAAAACTAATACATGAAAAGGAAATTCAGTAGAATCGTTGAGAAAGTTGAAGCAAACAGACTGCAGTGGCAAAATAACGAAGCAAAATCTCCCAAAACCAAATGGAAAAAAAAAAAAAAAAAGCGAGGATGACGAAAGAAAGAGCATTGTACGCCGAAATCGCTGGTAGAAGCCGGATTTAATGGAAGAAGAGAGGAAGGATGCGGCGGAAGAACGAGAGAGAGGAACGCTCCGAGCCATCTCTCTTGCCCTGTCCTCTTATCCTCGTTTCATCCGTCGGCTCCCTTTTGCATTAGGTTCCATGAATCGCCATACATGACTATAGACCCGGGTCCAATTCGTGCCCACGCCCAATCCGGTATAAAGGTAGCCCGCACTATTTTTTTTATAAAATTTTTATATTTATACCCCCTAAATATTCAAATTTATATAAATATCCTTATAAAATCATTATTTATATATATATCTTTATAATTTTTTTTATACATCTATCTATAAAAATATTTTAATCATTTTAATTTTAAAATATTAAATTTTTAACTATATTAGATGATGTAGGTATATATGAAAAAAAGGAGGAAAAAAAATAGTATGCATACAAATAAGTATACAAGATTGTACATATAAATATTAATTTTAAAAAAATTATGCAAATTTAAATGTTTAAGTAGGTATATACGTAATTTTTTTTTTATTTAGCTTGTGTTACTAAATGGATTAAATTGATTCGATTGTGAATCGATCAGGTTTATCATTTAGACTATCCTGATTTTTATTATATAAATTTTAAACTATTTTTATATTAAATAAAAGGGACATTTAAATTAGACATTCAAGCAATTTTTATTTTTTAAATTATTAACAAACAGGCACACACGCTTGGTAAAATCACCATGAATATAATATATAAAATATAAATAAATATAAAATATAAAAATATATAGAAAATATGAAAATTTATATAAAGAGCAAGAAAAAGAATAAAATAGAAAAAAAAAGATGTTGATCAAATGGTGAAAAATAAAACAAAAAATTATAAAATAACTCTAGAAAGAATATATAACTTACAATTACATAATTAGGGCAAAATAATTACATTGATACTATAGAATATAACAACATTAAAGTAAAACACATATAAGAAATTAATTAATAACATAAATATAATTGACATATAATATAAAGGCATGCATAAAATAGCTATTTAGATAAAATTAAAAACAAAAAAAGATAAAAATATAAAGATAAAAATATAAATTAAAAATTAAAAAAAAAGTTTAACTATATGCAAAGATTAAAAGAATATAAATAAATAAATAATATATTAAATATCAATGATAATCTCAATAAAAGTATAAAAAATTAAATTTATATGTGAACTTTATAAATATAGATGTGATTTTGGGATTAATAGGATGAGAAGAGGCAGGATGCGGAAGGAAGAGGATGTTTTGTTTGGAATGGTCCAGGGGATTAGTGATTGGTGATGAACAAAGAGATAGAGATAAAAAGAGTAGTCAAAAGAGAGAATGCATAAGATGGTATATTTAAAAATTTTGAGATATAAAATTTGTTTGGAAAGATAGGGAAATTTTTAAGCAAAGATAAAATTTAAAATAAAGACGCAGGGAATAGAAATTTGGGAGCTTTTTGAAAAAAAAAAAAAATCTAATCCTGAGAAGTTAGTACGTGGGAGATTGGAGAGGGGCATCTATATATATATATATTAAAACGACCCCCGTTCTTTTGGTTTTTGGGCGCGATCGCCTCCGCCCAGCCGCCTCCCATTTTTCTTCCTCACCCTACACAAAACCCTAGCCATCGTCCAAGCTTCCCTATTCGGCCGCTTCGGCAGCTCCAGCTCCAAGCCTTCCACCCGATTGAGACTCCTGAGGACGGAAAATCAGCGGAAAAACCTGGGGAAAACGTAGGAAAAATCAACGAAAACAAGGGAAAGACGGAAACAAATTGAAAGGTAAGACCTTTTTCCCACATAGATTGATCATTCTTTTTTCGTTTCGCTTCTTTTTCTTTTTGGGAGATCCATGGGGAAGGACAGTACCTTAGGGAGATCGGAGGGCTTCTTAGGTTCCGATTGGGTTTTTTCTTGGGATTTTGTGCGATTTGTGGCTGTGTGAGTTGTTTCCTTTTCACGTTTTGAGCGATTAATCTTGGTAGAAGCATGATATTTTATAGGGTTTGGGAAGTTTTGATCAAGAGAATTCTTCACTGACTTCTAAATTTTCAATTTATAAGAGTTCTGTTCTCATGGTAATATGAATATGATACCAAATCCATGGTGTGAGACCTGCACTAGGCTAAGTTCCACCTTTTTGAACTGTAACGTTGATATAATAAAATAGATAAATAAAATCAAATATCGTTTTAAAAAAATCAGACCCCATGCATGCATCGCATGGGGTTATAAGCTAGTGTGGAGAATATAATTAAGAACTCTCTTTAAATTTGAACTTTGGAAATTAGGATACCTGGAATTGGGAGAAAGGGAGAAAAGGGAGGGGGCGGGGTGTTATTTTGAAAGTATAATACCATATCTTTATTTGATCTATAATAAGCATCCAAATCAATCGAAATTTGATATATCTATGTTTTAAAGTATCTATATCAAGATCAAAGGCTTGTATTTGTAAGTTATATAGTGTATAATATACTTTAGTTTATTAGCTTCATTTTATGCTTGCTTAGTGCATAAATAAGAGATTTTAAAAATAAATAATTATTAATCTCGAGGTACTTTATATATCATTGATCTATTACCGATGTTAATTTTAATTTTGAGAAGTATGTTATTAATTTTCGCCAGGAAGCATTTATGACTGGAGCTCTTGAATGCATCATGGCCTAACTAAAGAATTATACATAAATTAAATAAAAATATATTCAGGAAAATCTACCCATATGGTTAGTATATATATTTATCAAAATATACTTCAACACTACTAATGATGAATGAAATCACAGCCAGACATAAAACACTCCAATCCCATGACTAAACCACCTCTACATTGCACATGCGGAACAGTAGTATGCAACAGGTTTTACAACCGCTGATTTTATGTGGAGTCCCGTAATTTTCAATTGCCGACTATAGGTACCGGTATCCCTGCTAGGGTTTTAGAGAATCCCCACATATTAGGTATAAAATGATGAATTCCCCCAAACCTAGACTCTTTCAACAGAAATCAAGGTTTTCCCACCCTCTCTTTCTCTCTCCCTCCCTCCCTCCCCCTCAACATCTCTTTGAATCATTCCACCGACTGCGATATTTCCATTTTGAAAGCCCCTATCTAGTCTTGAGCTCAGAGTCTATCTTTTGAACCAGCTGAAACCCTAAGAAAATGAGGGATTTCTTATGTATGGAGATGGATTTATAGCCTAGCTGACCAAGATTGCACCTTTGGTGGTTTAGAGATGGCGTCTGCCATGACCGGAGTCCAGGGCTCAGCATTGAAGAGGCGGGAATTGACGGTGACAAGGGAAGGGGATCGATTGACCATTACCCCGTTGGGTGCCGGCAATGAGGTGGGGCGCTCCTGTGTCTATATGTCCTACAAAGGCAAGACCGTCTTGGTATAAAAGCTTTAACCTTTCTTTCTCCTGTCTTGTCTACTATCTACTATTGATTCATTTCTTGTGTTGTGAGTTTGGTTTCTGCGAGTTTGAGAGTGGTTTGTTTTGGGTGGTTGGCAGTTCGATTGTGGAATCCATCCAGCGTATTCGGGGATGGCTGCCTTGCCATATTTTGATGAGATCGATCCTTCGACTATCGACGTACTTCTTGTGACTCAGTATGTGTTACTCTTCCTCCCTCTCTATAATTGATGATAAATAAAAAATTTCTTTATGAAAAGAGATTGGACTTGATGCTCATATGGACATTGTGAGGTCATGGTTTATGTTGATCATGTGAAGTGGTTCTACATTAAATAATGAGGGGAAATTTCATTCTTGTTACATTTTGTTATTGATTGTATCATGAATTACCCTGCTAATTTTGGTAATTTCTCGGCGTCAAACTTATTTGGGTTGCAGCTGAGTGCTAAAAGCGAGTCATTTGCTTCTGATGTTTGTTTCTTAGTTGGGACAGATATATTGATAGCCAATGTCAAAATTGATGCTAGGATATGTATGTATGAGCGTATGGTTGATTAAAACAATGAAAATTGTTGTTGTAATCATTTGCTTGGTAATAGATGGTATGGGAGACAAGCAAAATTTCATTGAAACCCCAGCAATTTGGATGGTGAGAAGAAGACCACTTTCCAACCTAAAGTTGCTTCTTTGACAAAATGTATAAAAAGCTCAACTTACTGTCATCTCTTAATTTTTGGTGTGATCACAAGTTTTTTGTTTTGCTTGCTGCATAACTCGTTAGCAAACAATGTGCGGAAAAAATTTTGAAGTACTCTGATGTCTTTTCATGTGTGGTTGTTTAGTGTACATTTTACACCAAGATATTATTAGATTTATTGCTTCATGAACCATATATGAGGAATATCTGAAATTGATGCAACCAAGTGGCCATTTAAATTATTTTGATGCGAGAAATTTAGTCATCTAAATATCATTGCATCAGCTATTGGGTGCTTGGTTCGCTATAACTTTTAAGTATATATAGGCCCATCACACTGAATCTCGCTTGAAGTACCAATTGTTATGGCCTATCTTGGGACTCAGCAGGCACCAGCATATATGCCTAGAATCTAGATTCAGTGACCTGAATTTTGAAGGTCATTGCTCCACTATTGGATCTTGATGAAATTTAGAATCATTAGATCCTGGCAAATCTTCCTTTGATGACTTCAAGTATATCTTTTATCAGATTGATAGATAACATGCTGCAGCTCTCCATGGATGTGTCCAGAATCCAGCTTTAACATTTTGGATTGCGATGGCCTCTTTTCCTTGATCCACCATTGGATCAGGATGATATTCGGAGGCAAACAAACCGGATGGGCCTTTAATTTGCTCGTGGTAGATAATTGATCAGACCTGGAACTTAGATTTTATCAATTATGGGAATGGTAGAAGCATAACTAGCAACATCCTGTGATTGACAACAATTTAAGGAGGGACCTGGCTTTCTCTTTGCCAAACAAGAAGTCCTCTTTTCTCACTTAAAGGTGGATAGTGACTCCTTCTGTTGTTTTATGACTTCAACATCTGAACCAACAAAGACAGAAAGCAATAGCTACAGTGAAATAAAGAAGAAACAAAGAACGAGAAACAGATCACCGAGATCCGAAGCTTCTCTTTCTTCTTTGATGGATGTTCATCTTCACCTTCTATGCTATCTCAGAAGACAGCTTGTTGCAAGGAGCTTCTCTTCTATTGGGATCTCTTCATGGATGCTTCTCCTCTTGAGATCTTTGTTGCTACAGTGAAGGTGTAGAACTTATGAGCTGTTGTCTCTTAAGGGAAGCAGAGCTAGATGTGGAAGAGATAAGCCTTGGGGGAAAAGGGATGAAAAAAAATCCCTCATCCGAGACCTGAGGATAGGGAAGAAGTGATGGGATTTAATTCAACTAACATAGATCATAGGTTCAAGGTGCTAGTTAGAACTCAAGATCTCAACCGGTGATAGCTGGATTTGATGTAGCATCAACCAATCCGTTTAGAACAAGAGAAGCTCATGACCAAATCACATCCTTTCATGTTGGAGTCTCAAAACATAAGTGTTTATCGCTGAATTGATAGGCCCAGCATGAACCAGAGCCAAATGAATCCCATGCATGGGACATTCAAGTTTATGCCTTAGTTAGTGATAGACCAACCAAATGAATAGATACAGGGAATGTCATATGAGACTGCTTTCATGATATCCTTTTAAAGTCTTACTTTAATGAGATTTGTCCCAGCCTTCACATGGAACCTCTTGACAGTTAAGAAATCATTTAATCAGGTGTCCCACCTGGAAAAATGCATGCAAGTTAACCTCTTTCTAGATTTGTGTTACAGCTGTTTTTGTTGAAGCAATGCAAAACTTGGGTTGTAAATTTTGGAGTTGAGTGTCTATACTGGCCAAGGTCGTGTCATTAACCATAATTTGATTTCTTTATAATTTTATTGAACAATAAAAATCTATCTTTCTTGGGTCTTTAGCATTGTTGTTGCACTCACCACTTTACCTTGTCCGCATATGTTCTTTAGACACTTCAAAGAAAGTCTAATAATTAGTGGTTAATTTGCAGCTTTCACCTTGATCATGCTGCATCATTGCCATACTTTCTGGAGAAGGTATGTGTTGATAATTCTGCAGGATGCTTATGCATTTATTCCACGGGCTATTCATAGTTCTTCTTTACTTCTGTGTTTAAATATTTGAAACAAATCTGCAGACTACTTTCAAGGGCCGGGTTTTCATGACGCATGCAACTAAGGCTATTTACAGGCTGCTTTTGTCAGATTATGTGAAAGTGAGCAAAGTTTCTGTCGAGGATATGCTGTATGATGAGCAAGATATTCTTCGTTCAATGGACAAAATTGAGGTGTGATAAAGCTTCTTAACAACTTTATATCAGGGGGCTTTTAGCTTGTTTGTTCCTTCTGATTTCTTTCATTCTCCACTACCTTTTCTTTTATTTATAAATATAAAATCTGTTGCTTCGGAAATGATTGCTCTTAAAAGCTGAACTTCTATATTTTATTTTGGTTTCAAACTTTTTTCTTAGTTTCACTGAGAAACATCAGAATTTCATCTGTGCACTTCTGTTTTTGCAAAGATCATATTTGTTCTGTGATGACCTTCATCAACTTATCCAGCTTTGGCCAGGCCTTGCTTTATGATTCCTATTGACATTGTTGAGAAGCTTTGATTTGTTGATGGACCACCAAGTTCAATATATGACTTTCCTTGTTTTATCAATCTTTACTGCTTTTGTCAAGTTCTATTTTGATAAAACATTTTAAAGTTTTCTCTTCCTGCCTTAAAGTGTTTTTCAACATCAATTACTCTAGTTGTTTCATCAGGCTTTAGCCACCTCATGCATGATTAATGTTTAATGGTTACCACTTTGTATGAGTGGCAATCTTTCCAGTTATCTGTTGGTCCTTGTTATGCCTATTTGGAAGTTTTGTAGAGATAATTACCTCCTGAAGATTCTTGGAAACACCGTTTGTCATATTTTTATTTCTTCTTTCCTTCACTTTTTTTTTTTTTTTTCGAATTTAATTCTGCTAAGATCTTTCTTGATGTCATCTATATTTTTCTCCAATCTAGGATTTTATGATATCGGAACTTTTTTTCTATTTGTCTCTCCTGTTTTTAAGTTTGTTGAACCTTGAAAGCTAATGCATTGGTAGACTAATTATTTTGTTGAGATTCAAAGCCTTCTTTGTTAATGTCAACCACAACCAAGCTTTCCTTCTTTCATTTTACCTGGTCTTTAGCACAAGAATGGTGCAGACATGATAGGGTAGCAGGATCTTATTCATGTCTCAATACTTTTATGTGCTTCCCCATCATTTAAATGCTAGACAATTTATTTTTTAGGTGCCATGAGTTTGAAAGATATTCCTGCATAAATTTTTGGTGTGCTTCTTCTTGTTCTTTAGCAGCACAATGTCAAGAAAGTATCCGTGGCTTGTATATCTGGATGCCTCAACAATGGCAGCCACCGATTCTCCTAAGAAAGATACTCCTTTTTCTAAAGGATGACATGTTTTTTGGTCAAGTGTGGACAGTAGCAAGAAGAAAAGTCAGGCTGCTACAGTTTCCTAATCCTTTATCGTAGCTTGATCGGAGGGCCCACAACCTTTTCTTATCAAAATCTTTTCATCATGTTGATCTGTTTCTAGATAATCTGATAATGTGAGGGTCTTTTCAACAATATTTCAATGTAGGAATTTATCATGTCTTAGTTTGTTTTTAATTCTGTAGGTCTTTAGTTAATCATGCCAGGAATTAATATTGTCAACATAGTCAGGTGGTCTCCAAATGGAGGACCTCTAAATGCCATGACATGCTTGCTAAAGTCTCATGTGGTCCTTTTGTTTTTTCTTAAGCAAATGTCTTGGTAAAAGCATGTTTTGATTATGAAGCTGAAAGTTTGTATCCCTTAATTTTTGCTTTCCTGGAACTTATTTTCATCCTCAACTGGTACCGTTTTGTAGTTTAATAACAAGATATTGCTTTTATGTATGCACGTGCTTTAAGAAAAATAACATGATCCCCTATAGGTGCCTAGGCATTGTCTGTGCAATTCGGGGTCCTCTCTTCCTGGTACTATGACAGTTGAAAACCTTGTTGATTTCTGCAGAGAGAGGACAAGAAAGCTGTATGAAAGGTTCTATTATTACAAAAGATCTGATAGGTACAATAAACATCATTCCCCTTTAGGGCTTGTTTGGATGATTGGGCCCAAAATCCTATGGGATTCATGGGTTAGGCCAGTGCAACCAGCAAAATCAGGCTAGGCTAGGTCTTTATTCATAAATATCTAGAGTACCTTTGGAGTGGGCCTGCCCAAATTCTATTGGGAGAGAACAAGGAAATCTAGCCAGAATTTGCTGGTTGTACTGGCCCAACCCATGAATCCCATAGCATTTTTGGCCCAATCATCCAAATAGGCCCTTAGAATGCTAAAAACCCTCTTGAATGGGATGCATTCTTCCTGCAGGCATTTCCTGCAAATGACAAGGAAACAGATAACCTTTATTGACTAACACTGGGGGAGGTAAAACCGGGGGGGGGGGGGGTGGTTAAATTTGGCCTTCAATGCATAAACTTTCACACTACATTTGTAGCTCTTGCAACTTGAGGTACAAGCTACAATAATGATCAGTCTCACTGAAATTTTAATGTCAGTCCATCTAAAAAACACCATATATTTATAATTTACCTTTAGAAACGTTGAAAGTTACTACTAAATGGCTTGTTAGACATGGAATTACAACAAGTAGGGTGAAATCACAGTTTGTGTGTCCAGACTTGCTGTCTTTGTCATGTCCTCTTTACTCCCGTATCAGGCAACAGCATGCACCTTTAAGTGGGTCTTTGCCACTTCTATAATTGATAGAATTCAACAGAGCTATGCTTGTGGATGTGGCTATGCAAACTAGTGGGTGAGAGAGATTGTTTATAGCAACTCATGATTAGTATTAGACATCATGATCTGTGTGTGTTGAGCCTGAAAAGGAGGGTGGGAGGAGGGGGGCTTAAAGTTTTAAGGCATGAAGTGACATCACAAGAAGTTGGCAAGGGAATTAGAGCAGGAATTGGGTCTGATCCTAGTAAAGGTTGTACAGTTAAACTCTCATTAGGTTGCATGGTTAGCAAAATGTGAACTTCACTATTATTTACCTTATTTCTTTAAGGAGTTAGGAGATTACACGGTGGAGTCAGATATGCAAACTTGGATGGGTCCTTCATTATGGACTGAAGGCGCTTGAATTAAGTTTCGGTTGGTGAAATGATTTTCCCCCTGTTCTCTCTTGAAAGGTAGCCTCAAATGACAAATCAATATAGTACAAATTAGTCCTGGATGTTGAACCATATAAAGTAGTTGGGACAATCACCTGCTTAGTGAAGCTGCTTCTGACATTAGAGATCGGTAAAGTGTTCGGGGGAAATGTGTATGGTTCATTACTTGACAAGTCTGTATATCCAATGCCAACATGACATAGTATTACTTCAAATGTCTATATCTTGACATGACCTTTTTAAAGCTTTTAATAAAATAGAAGCAATCTTACAAGATAATATACTGTCCACCTTGTCTCCAGGTCATTGACTTCCACCAGACGCTTGAAGTGAATGGTATCCGTTTTTGGTGCTACACTGCTGGTCATGTTCTGGGCGCTGCCATGTTCATGGTTGATATTGCTGGTGTCCGGGTTCTCTACACTGGTGACTACTCTCGTGAAGAGGACCGCCATCTTCGAGCTGCTGAAATTCCACAGTTCTCTCCTGACATCTGTATCATTGAGTCCACCTATGGTGTGCAGCTCCACCAGCCCCGCATCATCCGAGAGAAGCGCTTTACAGATGTCATCCACTCAACCATCTCCCAAGGAGGCCGTGTGCTTATTCCTGCTTTTGCCCTTGGCAGAGCCCAAGAACTCCTCCTCATCCTGGATGAGTACTGGTCTAACCACCCAGAGCTCCATAACATTCCCATCTACTATGCCTCCCCTCTTGCCAAGAGATGCATGGCTGTCTACCAGACCTATATAAATGCCATGAATGAGAGGATTCGGAACCAGTTTGCAAACTCAAACCCATTCGATTTTAAGCACATTTCTCCATTGAAGAGCATAGAGAATTTTGATGATGTGGGTCCATCAGTGGTTATGGCAAGTCCAAGTGGCCTCCAGAGTGGGCTTTCTAGACAACTGTTTGATAAATGGTGCACAGATAAAAAGAATGCCTGTGTTATTCCTGGGTATGTTGTGGAAGGGACACTCGCAAAAACCATCATCAACGAGCCAAAAGAAGTCACACTAATGAATGGCCTCACTGCTCCTCTTAACATGCAGGTATATTACATCTCCTTCTCTGCTCATGCAGACTTCGCACAGACGAGCACCTTCTTGAAGGAGCTCATGCCTCCCAATATAATTCTTGTCCATGGAGAAGCCAATGAAATGGCAAGACTTAAGCAGAAGCTTATAACCCAATTTGCTGATGGGAATACTAAGATCATTTCCCCCAAGAACTGCCAGTCGGTGGAGATGTATTTTAGTTCTGAAAAAATGGCCAAAACAATTGGAAGGCTGGCTGAAAAGACACCAGAAGTTGGGGAAACAGTCAGCGGCTTGCTGGTCAAGAAGGGCTTTACATATCAGATAATGGCACCAGATGATCTCCATGTCTTCTCACAGCTGTCCACAGCGAACATCACGCAGAGGATCTCCATTCCTTATTCTGGTGCTTTTGGAGTTATAAAGCATAGGTTGAAGCAGATATATGAGAGTGTGGAGTCCCCATCAGAAGAGCCTGATGTACCAACATTGATTGTGCATGAAAGGGTGACAATAAGGCAGGAGTCAGAGAACTATGTGACATTGCAGTGGTCATCGGACCCCATAAGTGACATGGTTTCGGACTCCGTGGTAGCTATGATCTTGAATATTAGCCGAGAAGGTCCAAAGGTGACAGCAGTTGCGGAGGCCAACAAGATGCAGGAGGAAACAGAGAAGATGGCGCAGAAGGTAATATATGCTCTTTTTGTATCTTTGTTTGGAGATGTCAAGATTGGAGAGGAAGGAAAACTGGTCGTGACCGTTGATGGGGATGTGGCACGCCTGGATGGCAAGAACGGTGAAGTAGAATGTGAGAATGAGGGGTTGAAGGAGAGAGTAAAGACAACATTCAGACGGATACAAAGCGCAGTGAGACCAATCCCGCTATCGGCATCTTAACTACAGTATGTTTGCTATCGAACTCTGCTGACTTTTCGGTGCTATGCCTCACATAAATAGTTAGCAGGAGGCTTTGACCCCAAGGGGATTGTTGTTTATTAAAAACTTTTCAGTACCTGTAATCATTAAATTAACATAACGAGTCTTTTTTTTCAAATTTGGATGCAGCCAATTTCTATGTCATATTTAGATGGATGAGGGAGATGTTGTAGACTTATTAATGTCATTGAAATTAATGTCTCTTGTGCATCCTCTAATGAAATTCTCGCAGGGGGTGTCATGTCATAATTCGACTTTAGATCTTTATGAATGAGTTTAACTGCAGATTTCTTTTATGTACTGAGTTGAAATTTGAGTATGATTATGCCATTTCTCGAAGTTGTCGTCGGGCATACCTAACATATGGATGGAAGTTGATTTTTTGCTCTTTTAGGAAATAAATAAAATTTCCGCATGCTATACTTGAAGAACAATGTATTACATCAGTCTGTGCTTGTTGTATAACTCCGGGTGGTTTGGAAAAATGTTGAAAGAACCTGAGTGGGCTTAGCACCTGGACATGTCTTTGATTCCATATGAGCTGGTTGTCAGAACATTTTGAGCACCTTAACGATGGGTGGTGGTGCAATGAGCAAAATTTCTGTGGTCCAACCGAAAGCAGATTTACTGCAGGTGGGCATGGTAGATCGGTTGATGAAAATGACAGCTGATTAATTTAATAAAAAGAATAAATTCTAGATGATTTAAAGCTATGGCTTTGTTGCCAACTACTGTTTCTCCAAACCTCAGCTTTTAGAGAATAAGTTGGCAGTGTTATAGAAGGAATGGTTGGAGATATAGATCGATTGAAAATAAATGACCTTTTGTAGATTCAACAATTAAAAAGAATCTCGGCATATAATCACAAGTTTCCCACCATTCCTGATATGTTTTCTTTTGTTTTGATCCATCGCATGCTTCGCGTGTTCCATGTTCTCTAATCAATGATTACCATCTTTTTCAGGCATTTTGGACCTTTAGCAGCAGACTACCATGCATGTTCCACGTTTTCTGACCAATGGCCCGCATTTGGATCTTTAGCAGCATAAAACTGGTCAAAGTTAGAGAGATTTGAACGGTAGAGGATTTTGGGCTTTGCCCCTAAATCCTGGGGGCCTCTCCCCTGTTCGCACCTTCTGAAACTTCCTGTGTATTATCTTAATAGCCTGCCCATCTTTCTTTTAAAATATATATATATATTTTTTAAAAAAGCTTGTTTTAAACATGCAGCAACACGTATAACAGATGAACTGTACAATCTTCCCTTTTAATTCTTTTTCTAGGTTGAACCAGAGCTAGTTACTGTTGAACCATCATTTTAAGCTCTAATCCAGTTTTTAAGCAAACCGTCCACAAGTGAGGACAAAACCTCCTAAAGAGTGCAATCTAATTAAGGAGGTACATAGCTATAATTTTCTTCCTTGTTGTTTTGATAAAAGTATATAACTTTAGTCAAGTACCATCTTTGATGACCCCACCATGGGGGAGGATGCACAATGTCTATAGGTACTGAGATGGAAGGAAACCATCTTTCATGTCTAACATGCCATGGAAAATTTTCAGGTGGTGAATAAATGGGTGGTGATTCAACAAATACAAGTTTGAAAACTTCAAAAGGTTGCCTTCAACATCCACATCATGGGATGTCCATGGTCCGCATCGACATATAGGGAACATTATAGTATTTTAGCAATGCAGCCCTCATTGTTGACAAGTTGCTCTCCTTGCTTTTTAGCTTTCTTTGCTACGAATTGGATGGACAAGTGATCAACCTCGGTTCACCTAGAACTAAAAATTTGAACAAGTAAAGTTTAAATATAACTCTTGTTGTTAATTTATTGCTAGGGTCAACCCAACTTGAAAAACCCTTCCTGGTGGATTTTAAATAAGAAAAATAGAGCAATTAAATATGACCTAACCAGATATAAAGTGTTACAACAAAGACTTTGCAAGTAATGTAGATCGTACACATGGATTGAAAAGAGAGAACAGTATAGGTTATATCTCAATATTAAACATATAACTTCTTCGATCAAACCAACTACATCAACATGCACTTGCTATGATGTCAGTAAGCAGTTTTCTCATGGCATCAAGCATACATTTAAGCTAATTATGAAAGATATATGTTAACTAAATTGGGGTCTTATATAATCCTATGATGTGGCTCATCTTTTATCCTCATGATTAAGTATACACTTGATGAGCACGAACGATCCTATCTGTCAATAGTAAACAGTCAAGCTGTAGGATCATAGGCTCTAAGAGTCCAACTTCTTTTCCTATATAAAAAAAGTGAAAAAAAAAAGATCAATCTGAACCATACAAGTTCAATACTTTGAATTTTGTTTTTATTTATCACCATTATTTTGTATAGAAAATTATGAGTTGCCATATTTCTTAAAACCCAATACAAATAAAAATAAAAATATTTTTTTTTTCTTGAGAATATGATGCTCATCGCGTGAGACCTCTTAAGCAAATAGGAGAGCTGAGCATTTACCAGACAAAAAAAAAACAGAGAAGAGCTGAGCAACCAAACAAACAGCTATTGACTCGTTAAAATTACTAAATTAGTTAGTTATCCAAATTGAGTAAACAAAGTACACTATATGGTATGAAACGTAAGAGAGAGAGAGAGAGAGAGAGAGAGAGAGAGAGGAAGTATTTAGTGCTGCATTATATCATATGATACGACAAGAAAAGAAGTTATGTTGGATGGACTTTTGTGTTGAAACAATTTATAAGATACATATTTATTAGTAATATATAATATATTAAATTTTAAAAATAAATCTAAGAATTTATTTGAATGATTAGATTTGAAATTTCATGATTTTTTTTATCAAATTCGGATCGATCTATTTTAAAATTATTTTCGAATATTTATGAATATAAATTTAATATGATCTATCATTCTATAATTTTACTGCAGATTACACCGATTGAACCAATGAATTTATAAAATTTTTAATCTAATGATTCAAACAGATGCTATATATTTTTATGATGTTTAGTTGATGAAAAATATTTGCTTCATTCGAGAACTTATTAAGTCTTACATGATGCATAAAGTTATTATTATTATTATTATTAATTGCACTAATCTGATGCTATGCTGATGAAAGGTATAGATATATTATAAGATTTCTCTCCCAGCTTACGGATTCCCGACGTTACTTAGTTCAACGTTGTGGTCACGGGTCAGCGTCAGAGCCCTGACCTTCTTGCTCGGAGAGAAAAGGAGATCCAATGTATTTCCAATTCTAAAGAATCATACAAATCAGTTCATATGCTGACACCTGCACAACAAAGCAGCAAACCGCAGTTAGATTCCGTTGATACACGAACTGATACAATCACAAAAACGTTATTTGCCTCGTAGATCCTAAACCAGTCGTTGCACTGGATCCATCCTTCCGTCTCTTGGAAAAATCTCCACGTTATAATTTTTTTTTTTTTCCGCTTCCACATCCCCTCCACCACCAACCTCCAAACAAGGTGCTCTCTTTTTGTGCTCTCCGCCAGTCTCTTCATCTCTAAACTCCTCACCCTCTTTCTCTCTCTAACAACAGCAGGCAAGGATGCAAGTCTCTAAGAAGTACTCTCCTTCTGAGATCTCTCTCCACACCACCAAGAAGGATTGCTGGTTGATCATCCATGGCAAGGTCTGCTTTTCTTCTCTTTTTCCCTTTGTTTTGGGTTCTTCCTCTACTAATAAGCCCTTCGGAGTTTAGAATGTGTGGGATTTCTTTTTTTTTTTTTCTAGCTTATTTATTTCTTGTCTGCTTTAATTTTTGTTGAGCAGGTCTATGATGTGACCACCTTCTTGGAGGATCACCCTGGAGGGGAGGAGGTGCTGCTGCATGCCTCAGGTGCCCAACCTTTTCTTTTCCTTTTCCCTCTTCTTTCCTTTACTATTATTGTCATCAATTCCTTAGTTCCATTTTTGTACATTTATATTCTTTATACTGTAAATAGGCTTTTCCTTATCTATTGCAAGATCCTCTGTCTGATGCATACACACCTCTTCTTTCCTTTTTCTTTTTTGTTTTTTTCTTTTTCCAACATATCGTTTCTTTGATCCATATCAATGATTTCTCCTATGACTCAAAGGTGTCTCAATTTTATTTTTTAAGCAAAAAAAAAGATGTCAAAATATTCAAATTACTTGGACTAGATTGCCCATTAAGCTTATAAAAACAGGACTGCATGTATATATGTGGAGAAATAGATCAGTTAATTGCAGAATTCCTGAACTTTGGTTTTGTTTGTATTGGAATTTGGAACATGGTGTGCTGCCTGGGATGTGAAGCTAATGGAGATGCAACTGAGTCATTTGAGGAGGTGGGCCACAGCTCCACAGCCATCAGCATGATGGAGGGCTACGTGATCGGTGTCGTCGAAGGCTACAAGGGCAGCGCTGCCGGCGGGGGAGCCCCAAACACCAAGGGAGCAATGGGTGGGGGTGCTGTCGGTGCCGGGACACTGCAAGAGAGGAGACCCCCACCTTCCTCCAGCTTCTTGGACCTCCTCCTTCCCGTGCTTATCCTTGGCCTGGCCTTTGGTGCTTGGTATTACCTCACCTTCTATTCCAAAGCCAAGGCATAATGACCATCAAAAGGTCTAGTTTGGTTGGATAATTATTCCTAGCTAAGATTTTCAGATGGATGGAGAGTCATGTGAAATTTTAAAAAAAAAAAAAAAAAAAAAAAAAAAAAAAAAAAAAAAAAAAAAAAACTTGAAGATGATATCTTTTTGGCCATGGAAAAAGTTTTGCAAGTCGTCTTGGTGAGTTTGCCAAACTTCCGTGTTTGTTGCTATCTCTGCCCATGTTTTGGTTGAAAGTAAGAATCTATTTGAAGAAATTCATATTGGAAGGGAACCCATTACATTAATCTCTTGTGGAAGGAGTTCGCACTAGTCGCCTTTCTTTGTTACAGTATCGCCATGAACTAATTTAATATCATAGCTTTTATATTGCCTCTTGTTATGTTGATTCAAATCTTTGTACTGGAGTTTTATTGCCAACAAGCCAAGAACTTATTGGAGAAATGCATGGTTGGAAAATGTTTGAACTGGATCTTTCACACTAGTTTCCAACACAGGATTTTTATACTAATTAAAGATGATGACCTTTTTTTCTCTTGACCAAAAAAGATGGCATCTTTTTGGTTAGAGAGAGGGAGAGATTGTTGCAAGTAATCTTTGTTGGTTTACAAAATTCTGTATTTTCTGGTAAAGTATCCTCATGTTTTTTTGCTAAAAGAAGGAATCTATTTGAGGAAATTCATGTTTGGAAGTGAACTCATCATAAAACATCTTTCTTTATTACACCATCGCCACGGACCAATTTAATATCACATCTCTTGTATTGCCTTTGACTGCCCTTTTTTTGAGGATAACCTTTGAGTGTCTCGATTCCAATCCTTGTTGAGGAGTTTTATTGCTAAGTAGTTTTATTCCAATCCTTGTTGAAGAACTGCATAATGGGGAAGTGATTGAACTAAATCAATTAGATTAATCCCAAACTAATGGAGTTTGTGCTAATCACCACTTATTACACCATGTTGATAACCAATTCAATCTCATATCTCTTTCACTGTCTCTTAGTGTCTCAATTCAAGTCCGTGGTGAGGAGTTTAGCAGCAGTAGAATACCTTGTGACAGTGGAACCTGAGTGAAAAGAGCTGAAACAGGTTCCAGCCATCAAACCCGAACTTGGTTAGTAACTCCAATGGCTCTCTTCTCCTTGTTACCCTTGAGAAAAGTCGAGCATTTTCTGGTGCTGCGATTGAGCCTGAAGTGGAAGATTTGGTGGTTTCACTTTTGGGGATGGGTAATTGACTTCCAGTCGGCCTGACTCAGGCTATGCAGTAAGCATGGTGCTCAAAGGTCGACCACACCATCATCATCATCTATTGTTAGATACATGAAATACCATACCATTATATACTGTTTATATTGTACCGGTCTCATATCGGTATATCATTTTGGAGCGTACCGATACTATCGTACTGTACTGAACCATGAACTAATATTATAGTAAAATTTTACTGGTATGGAATCCGATATTGAGATGGCGAACCTTGGTTAGACAGCTTTATCCGGGGAGAGCAGTTGTCCAAGTAGTTGTGAAGCCTGCACCACACCAAGCTTATGCCATCTGTTTGTTCAAAATTTCGGTGTTTGTTTGGTGCACTAATATTGAATTCTAGGCCAAGTTTGACATAGGATCACTTTCTCCATTTGTGGTGAATACTTGGCTAGACTGGCATAATTCTCTGAGGACTACTAGTTGGCAGAAAACTATGAAAAGTTACATTGTTGGTTTCTGAATTTAAGATCATAGAAGGTTGTTGTTACTAAGTCAAAAGTTTTTCAGCCAGGAACCATGTAATGTCCTCTTTGCTTAAAAAGGAGGAAGATAGCAAGGACTCTAAAAAGGTTTTCTATTGTTTGTGAAAGGGTAAGAAGACAAAATTTAGAACAATTAGTATTTTAGTTGCATGAAATCAAATGCTTTCAGTCCATCTGCATGCTAAGAAGGGAAAGAGATAAATTAAAACACAATACAAGTTACACACAGTCTAAATTGTAACTCAGTTATTTGAACATTGGTCTGTCAATTTGTCTCATGTAGATTGCCATAAACTTGAAGGAAGCAAGACCAACATACAATTTTATCGTCTTAACAAGGATATCAAGTTAAATAAGCACCTTAAATCTCCGATTCGCCTTCTTTAATGTTTGGCACAGCATAGAAACCTTGATCCTTGATACAAACATAGTCTGATTGATCGAAGAATTGTCCCATGCTGTCATGCATTAGCAGGGCATTGGTTTGCGTCGCAAGCTGATCACTGTCTGCAGAGCTGGTGGCTCATCAGGTTCTTCACAGAGGCTAGTGTGGGACTGATCACCAAGCAGAAATGGATGAGACTGACCCTAACCATGGCCAACTCTTAGCTCTAATCTCTGGTAAAAATAAGCATTGTAAATCTTCATTGCAACAATATGGGGACATTGCTACCAAACGGTAATGGCTTTTGTGGCTGAAGCTAAACCAAGGTAACCAAATGGAATGGACTGTGGGCAGTTTTTATATCCCAAGGAAGACGAGAGTTTACAGCACAGCCCTTACCAATAATTAGACAAATTTCTTGAATGAAGATTTACCACATGTCCAACATGAACCTCTTTATCTATATAACCTTAGCGACAACTCCAAAGAATATAACGATGGAGAAGAGAACCCTGGGAAAACACCACACTGCACGTTGCTTATTGCTGAGGCAAACTGGCAATTAGATATTTTAAGTGATGGCTTGCCTAATATCTCTTGGCATTGTCGCCTAGGGCTGGATGCTGGATCCATTTGAAGATACTTGTCGGCATTGAAAATAATAATGTTTGAGTCTTCTTCTAGCAAAGGGTTTTTAATTGAAGAATGGCACGTCGAATTCAAGGATGAACTCGAGTTTGATCTTGAAAGGATCCAGACCAAATTTACTTAGGGTAAAGAAATCCTTGAGAGAGAGAGAGAGGAATTTAAAATTGGTCAGATCCAAAAACATGCAGGTTGAATGGATCTTGTTGATTTTGATTATAAAATTTACACCAGATTGTAAGCTGGTTTTAGATTGGTTTCTGCCGAAGTTTTTAGGGCAGAAATATGGATCGGATTTAGCAAGGGAGCTCCAGCTTGATTCAACTGGAGATGAGGTTGATATGAATTTGTGTATATTGGGACATCTGGACCCAACTATGGACTGAACCAGCCCAGATACAAGATTTCCGGGCCCTAATTACAATCTTAAATCAATTCTCTCTCTCTCTCTCTCTCTCTCTAACGGCAAATTAATTGAGTCCAAATTTGAGCTTGTATTCAAATTTATAACATCTGTGCTACATATTTACGTGTTATGTTGGATTTTTTTTTTTTTTTTGTTGGTTCTCCTTTTGGGAATACTGATTTTTTTGGTTTTAATACATGGAAGTGGAATGATGTTTCCAAGAATGCGATGATGCAGTGTGCTTATTGCAATAAAAAAAAGGGGGTTAATTATATATTATTAATTATTATAAATTTATAATAGGAACTAAAATGAAAATAACATGAAGGCATCTGACATCATCTTCGTCATGGCTCAAAAACTTCCATGCTCAACCACATAATTTTTGCCCCGGGAGCACATGCTGCTGGATGTAATAAAGAAATTCCTTAGTGTTCACACTACGCAGATCTTAAAAATTATATGTGAATACCATATATCTCATATACCTATCGTACATGTGCATCTAGTTCTTGCAAAAATGATATTTCTTAATTTCCTTGGCAAATTTTTAGCTTGGACACGGTTATGGCAGTGAGGTGTCCAAGCTACATGAAGGTTTCTCATGTCCTTTTAAATGGTCTATGTTATCTATTTTATCATTAAATTCAAATGGTTTATTTGAGAAGGATACATTTGAGACTTATTAATAATAATAATAATAAAAAAAAAAACACACCATGTATCAGCTTTCATAAACAATCAAAATTACTAAACAAATTAGGGGATCATATCTATCAGTGCCATCGTACCATTCCCTGGGCCTATTAGAGATGGTGAACGTAGAACCATACCATACTATATGAAATTCACAGTTTAAGGGTCTGCGTTAGTAACCGATAAACCTCTTAGTGTGACTAAGAAACTTCTAAAAAATTGAAACATTCTAGATAACTTATAAATAATTTTACTTTAACAAAGGTCCATATAGTGATCTAGGTAGCAATTTAGGGACCTATACATTATTAAGAATTTAATCAGATAACTATTAATATTTTGCAATAAAGATTTCCAATTTTCAATTAAGCCTTCCTTGGAACACTAAGCCCACTATTTTTGTGTGATAATCTGAAAAAAGAAAAACGGAGAAGACTCCCATGGAGAGTTTTCTTCCTCGCAAAAATTTCGAAGGAGAAGTCAAATCCTCCTCGGATTCGGCCTTCCCTCCATCCTATTTAAATGCATGAATCCCTTCCCCTCTCCAAAGCCAACAAGCTCTAGCCTCCTCTCCTCATTTTCTTCTCTCTTTCTCTCAATTGAAGCCGTGGCCTACTCTTATTGTGCTCGCCGGATATTGAAGCCAACGACGCCATTAATTGGAGCCAAGGTAAGGTCTTAATCCTTCCTCTTTTCTCTCTTTCTTATCTTTCCATGGTCCGAAAGTCTCACCACCGACCATCTGATTTGGTCGGAAAACATATTTTTCCTTTCTTTTTCTTAATTCTCACTGGCTAGTGATGTCGCCGGCTGTCTCTTGCTCCGCCGCTATTAGCCGCCTACTGTCACGGCTTCCCGCCAATCTTCCAGTCCCTAGCCATCACGACCACCAACCCCCACCCTCTCTTGTTCGGCCAAGAGAGAGAAAAAAAAGGAAAAGAAAAGAAAAGAAAAAGAAAAAAAGAAAGAAAAAATATTTTCTCTCACCTCTCTCTCCTTCTCTCTTTAGGGTTATACTCTCTCTCTTTAACTATATCACGGACCCAGGATGTACCTAAGATGAAAGCAGGATGATCGGATATCACATGCAGTTTATTAAATTTCAATTCGATCCTTATCAGAAATTTATAATATCTAATCATAATTAACCCACATTGAGTCACCTTACCATCATCTCTGATGATCCTAATCATGATTATCTCTTTTGACGGATATAGAGATTCTTTCTTCACTTTCTCTCTCCTATCTATTTTTTCTCTTTACGGACTTCAGTACCTAGTCATACCTTTCTCTTTTAGGGATCATATTGACTCCGACAAGATGACCTTGAATTGATTTGATGCCCGAATGGCCTATCGGATTGATCATCCGATCAATCGTCTATTTTATTATTATTTAATTTTATTAGATTTAATGAATAAAAATTAATTATCAATTAATATTTAAAATAGGATTATCTGATTCTTCTAAAGAAGTCTGAAAATCTAGGACGATCGTGGTAAGTGGGATCTTATGCTTCTTATTTATTTTTAAATTATCATATTTTTTATATAAATAAATTATTATTGATGAAATTATATTTTTCATAAAATAAGGATCAGGATATGAGATATGAAAAAATATGTTTTATTATAATCATTGATTTCATGAATATATTTTATGAAAATAATATGTTTATAAAGCATGAATTTTATTATTTTTTTTATCTATATATATGTATATTTTAAAAAAAAGATATCAAAATTTCAAAGGCTCTCAAATAGCTATGAATGAATCTCTATGGAAAGATCAATACTCGGAGCTAGCATCCATAAGAACATAGGTCCTGCCAGCGAATATAAAGTTGACATACAAAACAAGAATTCTATCGATTAAGAACATTAGTTCTATCACGGGGATAAAGTGACCATAGCATAAATATTTGTAAGTAATATTTTGAAATATGACACGAATACCTGATAAGAATGATTTATGAATCATGTTTACGAAATTTCATGATTTATACATGCATGATTGATTTATGACTTATTTTATATTATACTTTATAAAATACTTTATTTTTATAATATTTATTATTTTTTAAATATTATATTTTCATGAAAAAATTTATACTTGATCCAGTAAGGAAGTGTAGGTTTTACTTACTAGGCTAGTGTAGCTTATATCTTTTTTTTTCTTTTTTTTACAGAGGAATAAAGTTAAAATTAATAAAGAATCCAGGCTTGGAGATCTGCGTAGCAAGTTTGAAAATTTTTTAGCTGAACTAAGTTTTTTGGATGATTATGAACTTGTAGTTGTCTATTTATGATTTTGAGACATGGGTTTGGTTTTGAGATATTTTGAACTAATCTTGGCTTAATTATTTGATAAATAATAAATTTTTATTTATATTTTAATTATAATAAATTTTAACTGATTATGATCAATAGGCTTCGTGTTATCGATGGTGGTATCCCTTGGTAGCATGGCCATATCATATCCTAGATTTGGGGCATGACATTTTATGGAGAGCAATAGATTTGATCATGGGTAGGTTTTAAAAGTCTAGTAATGGATAAAAAGATCTCGTTTAGCTAGTTCATATTTGATAGAATGAGAATAGATAAATTTATTTAAAATTTATATTGCTCATTTAAGAAAGTTAATTAATGCTAATACTTTCGATAGGTGATGATGAGCGACGATGAGAATAAAATCTTAGCGAATATTGCCACTAAGAGAAGAGAAGCAAGAAGGACTATAATAAGAGATGCCAATCAGATGGTAGAACTGTTCCTAATGTGCCAGCTACTTAAGCAGATATTGCTGGATTTATGAAGTGGTAGCTCAGCTTATTCAGCAACAACAGTAGACACAAGCTACTTCTCGATCTACACTATTTTTAGAGTCATATTATGAAAGATTTAGAAGGCTCAACCCACCATTATTTGAGGATGGACCTGACCCTCTAGTTGTAGAGACCTGGATTAAAATAGAAATAATGTTTGATGTACTATAGTATCTCGAGGAGGTAAGGTTAGGCTAGCCATTCCTATGCTAAAAGAAAATGTTGAGTTTTGGTGGATAGCAATAAAAGTTACTTATAGAAATGCTGATAACCAGTTGACATGAAAGGAATTCAAGAAAATATTTTATGATCAATACTTTCCTAATTTAATGAGATTAGTAAAAGAGAATGAATTCTTAGCTTTGAGATAAAAAAGATGACATGACAGTATTAGAGTATGTAAATAAATTTAATGAGTTAGGTCACCTTTGCCCCAGCTCATGGAGTCCGGAAGGAGTAAAGCTAATAGATTTGAGCAAGGTCTAAGGTATGAAATTCAATCTCGAATGTCTTTTCATCTTTTTAATGATCATAAAGATGTATTAAAATGAGCTTTTAAAGTGGAATCTGAGATGAAAAGATCGGAACAAAAAAAAAGTAACAAAAAGAGATCGAGACCAGTAGAAAATCTAAATGATGGTCAGAAATATTTCACTAATAATTCAGATAACAATAAAAAAGCTATGATCTACAATTATTGTGGCAAAGATCATTATGGATCTTATCTCAAAAAGTTGGGAGCATGCTTTTCATGCGGCAGAATAAGATATATAACACGAGATTGTCCTATTAAGAAAAAGAATAATTCAAAGACTCCCAAATTAGTAGATCAAAAACTACAAGAAAATACACGAGTATTCACTTTGACCCAAAAAGATGCCAATACAAACGATCGAACAGTCATAGGTATCATTCTAGTTTATCCATAGATATTGATGTGCTCATTCTTTTATAACTTTCAAGTTTAATTATATATCCGTAGAATTGAATAAGCTACTATATGATATCTTTATTCTTAAAAAAGTTATTCTCACTAATATTTTGTTTAAATACTGTATCATTTTTAGATGAGGAAGTTATGATTGATAAAAATTGATTTAAAGAATAGTAAAGATGATATGAAGATAAAGAATCGTCATCTATTTAAAAATAAAAACATGCCAAGTTTTGATGACAAAACTTTTTGTAAGAAGGATAGAATATGATAACCTGAAAAAAAAAATTAATGGAGAAGACTCCTAGGAGTCTTCTTCCTCACAAAAAATTCAGATGAGAAGTCGAATCTGAGGAGGATTCGGCCTTCCCTCCATACTATTTAAAGGCATGAACCCCTTTCCCTCCCCTTTCCCTCTCCAAAGCCAACAAGCCCTAGCCTCTCCCACTCTTCTTCCTCTCCCTTTCTCCTGATTGAAGCCACGGCCTACTCTTATTATGCTTGCCGGAGATCGAAGCCAACAATGCCATTGGAGCCAAGGTAAGGTCCTAATCCTTCCTCCTTTCTTTCTTTCTCATCTTCCCATGGCCCGAAGTCTCATTGCCGACCACCGATTTGGTCAGAAAACACCATAAGAAGGATCCCCTATTTTTCCTTTCTTTTTCTTGATTCTCACCGATCGATGATGCTGCCGGCCATCCCTTGCTCTGCCATCGTCGGTTGCCTATTGTCCTGGCCTGCCGTTGGTCTTCCAGCCTCTAGCCATCATGACCACCAGCCCCTAACCTTCCTTGTTCAGCCAAGAGAGAAAAGAAGAAAAGAAAAGAAAGAAAAAAGAAGAAGAAAAGAAAAGAAAGGAAAAAGAAAAAGAAAAGAAAAAAGAAAGAGAGAGAAAAAAGATTTTCTCTCACCTCTCTCTCCTTCTCTCTCTAGGGTCCTACTCTCTCTCTTTAACTATACTACGAATCCCAAGATAAATCTGAGATGAAAACAGGATGACCGGATATTGTTTTAAAATTCATGCAATTTATTAAATTCCAGTCCGATCCTTATCAGAAATTTATGTAGTTAACTCATATTAAGTCACCTTGACATGATCTCTGATGATTCTAATCATGATTGCCTTTTTTGACAGATATAGAGTTTCTCTTCACTTTCCCTCTCCCATCTACTTTCTCTCTTCAGGAACTTCAGTACCAAGTCATGCCTTCTTCTTCTAGGGACTATATTGAATTCGATAAGATGATCTTGAATTGATTTGGAGCCCGGATGGTCTATTGGATTGATCACCTTATCAATCATCTCTTTTTTATTGTTATTTAATTTTATAAAATTTAATAAATAAAAATTAATTATAAATTAATATTTAAAATAGGATTATCTGATTCTTCTAAAGAAGTCTAAAGGTTTAGGACGATCGAGATAAGTAGGATCTTATGCTTCTTATTTATTTTTAAATTATTATATTTTTTACATAAATGAATTATTATTGATGAAATCATATTTTCTATAAAATAAAAATTAATATATGAGATATGAAAAAATATATTTTATTATGATCATTGATTTCATGAATATATTTAATAAAAATGACATATATATAAAGTATGAATTTTATTATTTTTTTATTTATGTATATGTATATTTTAAAAATGACATATATATAAAAATCTTAATCGACAACTCGGAGCTAGCATCCATAAGAATACAAGTTCTGCCAGTGGATATAAAGTTGGTATACGAAACAAGAATTCTGTCGATTAAGAATATTGGCCTATCACAGGTATAAAGTGACCATAGCATAAATATCTATGCGCAATATTTTAAAATATGACACGAATATCTGATAAAAATGATTTACGAATCATGTTTATGAAATTTCATGATTTATGCATGCATGATTGGTTTATGACTTATTTTATATTATGCTTTATAAAATACTTTATTTTTATAATATTTATTATTTTTTAAATATTATATTATCATGAAAAAATTTATGCTTGATCCAGTAAGGAAGTATATGTTTTACTTACTGGGCTAGTGTAGCTCATATCTTTTTTTTTTTTTATAGAAGAATAAGGTTAAAATCGATAAAAAATTCAGGCTTGGAGATCTGCGTAGCAAGTTTGAAAATTTTGTAGCTGAACTTAGTTTATTGGATGATTATAAATTTATAATCATCTATTTATGATTTTAAGACATGGGTTTGATTTTGATTATAGATTTAGATGATCCAAACCAATCTTGATTTAATTATTTGATGAATAATAAAATTAAATTTTTATTTATATTTTAATTATAATGAATTTTAATTGATCATAATCGATAGGTTTCATGTTATCGATGGTGGTATCTCTCGGTAGCATGGTCGTGTTATGTTCTGAATTTAGGGCGTGACATTTTGTATCTTTTCTCCTCTTCCGTTATATTCACTGCTAGGGAGAGAAACTTAAAATAAAGAAAATAATATCAAAAATACTGCAAAGTGTAAATAATTAATTGATAAAATCATAACCATCCATCGAATGCTTATTCTGGATAAGCAGACCATGTGCACCACTTGTCTAGTCCATTTTAGATGCCATAGGGTTGCATTCACAAAATTGTCACCATCCATCAAATGCTTATTCTTCTTGAGTAGACCATGTGCAAAACTTGTCTAGTCCATTTTAGATGCCCTGGGCTTGCATTTATAAAATCATAATCATCCAACAAATGCTTATTCTTCTTGTGTAAACCATGTGCATCACTTGTCCACTCCATATTAGATGCCATGGGCTTACATTCGTACCTTAATAAGCCAAATATCTAGTCTCATTATCATGTCTCAAGAGTGGAGAAGCAAAGAAAGAATCATATGTGGTTGACACAAGTCATCTGACAGTTCTCTCTCTCTCTCTCTCTCTCTCTCTCTTAATTGAAGAAAGAAAACCGATCATTCAAGGCCTGCCCATGAAAGTTGATGGAAAGCGCCTATTTAAGAAGATGCATGTTAGAGAAGTTTAAATTTCTAGCCAACCAAATTTACTGTAACATGTAATATGGAATTAATTGGTTCTAAACATTATTTTTTTCAAGACAAAAGGATAGGCTGAGCTCGTCCTATCTTCATTAAACTAAATGAAGTCAATTACAGAAAAAGTCCCTAATGACAAGGAGTTAAAACTAGATTACAGCAGCGCTGCTCCATTTAGGTCATTCAAGAGAAGAGATAAAGACGTAGACAGCCTGTAATGGAATAACTCTTCCCACTTATAAAAGTATTCTACTACCATGTGAGGTGTCAGCTGGGCAGCGATCTCTGTCCAAGGAAACAGGCCTGTTACGTTCCAACCAAAAGCAACCGAGTCAGAGCTAATAAAAAGAAATGGAGTCCCAGACCGTGCTGTAAGCACTTAAAATTCTGTTTTTCTGCACTCCAACCACGTTGTTCTTAAAGACAATCTTGTTGGCCATCTGAATCCTATCTGAGCTGCCACCATTTCCCACCAGCAACGCGCATATTGGCACGACAACAAGATGCAATCCACGGTTTCTGAACTTGCTTTGCATGGAGGACAGTTCAAAGGTTGTGGAAGAGCATGGATATTTGGTGGTTGTCACCTAACTATATGATGCCAGAATAAGATTTTAATTCCCTTTCCAAGTGTGTTTTTACCATAGACTGATCCATAATGGGTCTAAATTTTTTTGCAGATGTTTCTCCATAAGCATGACATATTTTACATCTTTTTATTGCCGCTGCCATTGAAGCCATGTCACAAAGATTCACTCCGAGGAAAAATAACCTTCTAAATGAAAGATGTTATCAACATCCTTATCTCCAATTGGTCTTAGATTTTCTCGTTATGATTCTTAAAAAGAATTCCTAGATGTGGGCATCTTTCCAATTCCAAGATCGTAGTCCAGATCCAAATCCAAGAAAAGGTTGCTGCTTAACTAAAAATATAAACATAAAACAACAGAAAGATTTCACAAGCCAAGTGAACTGCCACCATTGAACACTGTTTCCCTTGCTACCAACTCCTGATGTAAATCTTATCCAGCTCTCTTAAAGTTGCTGAGGTTGTTGGCTTTCTTCATTTAACTCAACAAACAACAAAAGCCTGCCTAATAATTGAGAGCACATGGAAGAATAATAGCCTCAAGTTAATGTCATGAATAAGTGTCTTCCGGATGAAGTAAGAGAAGTTAAGTCCGACCATGTCTCTTTCCAGTCTCAAGATCAATTAGGAGTTTATTCTCCTAGAATATACCTCTTGATGGAATTATTCCAAGAATATACCATGCATCTGTCATATTTTCATTATTTAATTGATTATAAGAGACCTCTCACTTTCTCTCTAAAGCTTCTTACATGCTGTGGCCATTCAGAAGCTAAAGAGAATGCAGCTTTGAATGTGTTTTGTTGATGGTCATCCAATCATCTTCAAATCCTCTTTCCCCCACTTTAATTTGAAGTGTGAAGATATGGTTAGATGACCATCAGCAAACGCATTCACAAGACATGCACATCCATCTGTGTTCTGATTCATCTGTTATTTGCTTTGGGTAGAATCTTTTATGTTGACACCGAGTGGATTTACAAGGCTTATTTGCCAGTACTCCAAGGGTATTGCATGTGTTCTATTATGTGTTGTTCTTTTTTTGATAAATTTTACCTTTGGATGAAGAAAATTTTTATAACCTTTTGTCATGTTAATGTTAAATTCATTTTTGTGTGTTCTGTTCTATGTTGTTTTATCCCAGGTTGGATCGTGTTCATGTCAGGCTCAAATCACTTGTCAAAATATTTAATTGACCTCGAGCCTAGTAGGTTTTGGGTCTAATTGGGCTTAATTTTGTGTGAGGCATGTTTTTAGGTTGATTATAGCATTGATTAAGCTCAAATAAGTTGAGACAAAGTTGAACTTGAGCCTAAGTTTCGGGATTAGAATTAATTTCATGCCCAGACTAAAGAGTAATCATCTCAATCGGGTTTCGCTTGATCACATGCATGCGCGTTCATCTTTTTTACTTGTATCTATCATGAATTTTCTTGCGTAAGTTTCTAGATTGATGCATGCTCCGTGGCCATTTATTATGTTGGCAATGATTTGATGCAGCAACCATGAAGTCATCGATCCATTAGAAGAGATTTTTCAACATATGAAGTCCAAAAGCACTCAGTATTTCGATATGAAGTGATGTTTCGGATGCTTGTGGTTACGTCACATGGAATGTATCTAGAAAGGAGTATTTGATTGAATGCTGTAATCACATGATTTATCGTCTTTTAATCACATGAATAGCATGGCCAATGGTTCCATGGATGATAATGATCCATTAATTGGGTGTGAAGTGAAGATTTGATATATCAAATTAGGGTAAGGCTTTTGTTATGAATCAAGATGACACAAAATTTACTTTTCTTAATAAACTTGTGATTAAGAAAGATATATATAACAGAGGCAAGAAAAACAGTGCATGTATTGGTCCCTGTTATTGCAAAGCAAAAGCAAAAAAAAAAAAGGGTATTTGAAATGTATTTAGGAATAAAAGGTGGAAGAGGTAAAGGACGCTCTGTAAGAATGGAAGGGAAGAGTTGAGCTACATATGGTTTTGTGATGGAACATCTACCAAAGGAAAGTAGTTTAATCGGTGGGCTAACAGTTTGCTCCCCTCACGTAGCATTATATGTATTTGTCTGAAAATGTTGCATGTTTTCACCACCAGCTTTCTGAATTCAAGTCTACTGACTTGAATGTTTTCATTACCAGTCTTCAACTGACTTTATAAAGCCCCTCCCTGTTCCGGCTTAATTTAATTATGGGCTTCAACCAGGCTTTGCAAAGCTCGACTTCATTAGAAAACCAAGTTCAAATTAACCACATAAGAATCGTTTTTAGTAGGCTTGGCTTGAAATTTGAGGCTGGATCATGTTGGTCGAAGAGGAAATCGGTTGTGCTTGATCGTGAACTTTTGACTCGAAACTGCTTTCGAGACTAGCTTGGGTCTGCTTGTGATCTTTGTGCTCACATCCCCCGCAATTGGTTTGCATGAGAGCATATTAACCATCGATGAGTTAACCGAACTTCAGAAAATTCAGCTAAGAAGAGTGATAAATTTTATCTTAATGCCGGCTTAGGAGCGTAAAATTTTATCTTTTGTAAAACTAAATAGGACTATAATTCTTTAGCTGACTGACAAAATTGCTTGAAATTCTCTCTATGCCAAGCCATCTGCCATCGCAACAAAACCGCTGTTACAGTGGATCCAAAACACTGCCAAAAATAGGAGAGATTAAGCTCATTCGAAAGTTTTTGCGAATCTTTATTCTTTAGAGATCGGAAAAACAAAGAATCCAACGGGTGGAATAATATTGTTGGTAGTGGACAGATCAAAGAAAAAAGGTTTGTAGTGCATCACAAATGGGTGACCGATGTAATATGTCTCAATACAATCTCCAAGGATTGGTACCTCTCCCTAGGCATCTCAAAGTATTAGTTCAATTATTACAGGAGTCTGGTGCTTAGACTCTAGACTCCACCTTGGTTTTGTTTGTTATTCACATTCCGGATTCGACCTCTATTTTCATTTTTGATACACCTCTATTGGTTTAGATTTTGCTATCTTGTCCTGTAAAAAGAACCATAAAGTTGCAATAAGGATAAAAAGGTGCTACCAAACTAGTTTTCTTTCAGCCGGTTGGCACTCTTGTGTGGTTTAAGGTTTAGACCATAATGGTAATTTTCTGTTCTCGAAAATAATATTTATCAATTTAAATAAACGGCGAATAAATTCTTATGCTGTTTAGTATGCAATCATTTATCTTTTCATGCGTCATGTTGGTGTGGCTATTCCTCTTGCCCACTCTTAGGCAAGTTAAGTTAATTTAATTTTGGCGCTTATGCCTATGTTTGTTATTGCCTATTGGTCAACCTTGGACAATTAGATTACTTCATTGTTTCTTATCATCACTAAAAAGAATGGTTAAATCCTGTGTCCAATTCAGTTGCACCTTGGAAGTTGGTTACTTTTTGAACCATACCCCACCTATATTCTGGAGGCTAGGTTTTAGTTAGGTGCAGATGTGGTGCTATCTAGAGTGGATCCAAGCTGAATCTATTTTATTACTCCACTAGCATCTCTATTATCTCAACACTGCCACATATTAGTTGACAATCTATCCACATAATTGTGGATTGCCATTACATCATTTTAAGGTGAGAGAGGATCAGGTCTGCTATGTTCTTATTCTCCAGGAAGGCTAAGACAAATGGAATGGAGTTCATTTTTTTGGGTCATAGTCTTCCAACTGCTAATTTGACGTTTTTGATGAGATCAAAGACTTAGACACTGAATACGGCCAACATCTGAAAAAACCGACCCCTTCTTCGCTGAAGTTGTCAAAGATCATCATCACACCATTGTTGAAAGGATTAAGGACAGGAAAGTGTGATTAGTTAAAGAGATTTTTGCATACCACACCTTATATTTTATCGATATCATACATGAAACCTCTCCATGTCACTATTTACAAATCAACCCCCAAAAAGTCTATATATATTGCGAAAGAACCTTGGTTTAAACCCAAATCAACACAAAAGAAACCACCCCCTCCTCCTCCTGTCAACATTTAACACACACACGCACACACAGAGAGAGAGAGAGAGAAGAAGGTAGTGAAAGAGAGAGAAGGAAGAGGAGGTGATGGAGAACGAGGAAGGAAGAAAGGAAGGGTTTGGACCTAGTTTAGGTTAACCAGAGGTTAAGTGGTCATTTTGTACTTTGTTTAACTTAATTGTGGTCCATGGCTAATTACGGTGACAGGATATCAATAGAAGGGCCTTTTTTTGTAATTCACTTGACATTAAAAGGGAGGCCTCGTGTATAACATTGATAAAAAAAATGGGGTGCGACATGGGGAAAAAAAACCTCTCAGTTAAATTGTTGGAACTTAGGCATCGATATCATTTAGTTGTTGACTATTCTAAAGCAATATCATATTAGATATAGACCATAGAGGAGGCATATGAGGTATGGTTGCCACCTACTCATTTGTGAGTGGATTAGGTTGTCTAAGAAAGGCTAGTGAAGCACGCCTGTCCTAAACAGGCCTCTGGCTTCATATAACCTACCTCCCACCAAACTAATAAGAAAAATTGGAGATACCGATGCAAATAATAGTATCAAACGCCTAAGGGTGACATGGATTTTTAAATCGAGGAAATGAGCCATGGAGTCGCTAAATGTAACCAATGTCAATTCAAATTCCTTCGATGTTGTTTGTATTAAATTTCATGGGCCAGCTGATATTGACACCAACATCCACAAGAAGAAGTCACTGAAACGTCTTTCACAACACCAAGCCCACCTACTCCTTGAACAAACTTCTCTCTCAAACTCAACTAATAAAAGCAACTCAAAAAATCTGAATCCCTAATAACTGCAACAATAAAGTATCAAGCTCAAGTGGGCATCCAACCATCCAAGTAATTGAACAAGTCAAGTCAACCCACTAGCTTTTGAGCTTGCTATAAGAAGAGCTTAGCAAATCTCTCCCCAAACTCTAAATCTTAAGCACCACTCTTTCCGACCTTCTCCCTTGTTGCATGACAGAAATGGAGGGGCTGATCCCCTTGGTCTATAGAGCGATCAAGAGAAAGAAGATCAGGCGTCAATACAAGTGTCTCTCATCAGGTGCAGCACTGTTCAACGATTCTGAATTCAACGCCAATGGCCACATGTTCATGAAACCTCCACCAAAGAACCACAAACATATCTCATCGGGCACTGCAGCATTAGAGATGACCGAATTCGATACCCATGTCCATCGGTTCATGACACCTCCAGCAGAGAAGCTTGGAGGCTTCATTGAAGGAAACAACAGACATCGGAGGCATATCTCAGTGCAAGAATTCCCTCGTGAGTCCTTGTCGCCGGAGAAACTCATCGAACCACCTCGTCTAAGGAAAGATTTTGGCGTAAGGAGCCATCGTGTGTTCGCTTGCATCGCCGGCAGGTAGGGCTTGAAATCATATGGAGAATGGATGGAGGAAGGGGATGATGGTATGTTCAAAAAAGTTGGTATTTTGGTGTAATTGTGATATGTAAGTGTCAAAAGTGAACTCTACATATAGTTTCTGCATGCAAGGATAATTCTTCACTTCACTACGTGTTTTTAGTGTAAAAGTTTGTGACCTTGTAAGGAAGGCAGGAATTAATAGCTCCATGGTAAGTTATTTCTTTCCACCAAAAAGAGATGATTGTTTTTGGTGCCGGTGCGTAGGCAAAATTAAGATAGCAGGTGCTTGTGGATGCTTCACTGCAGTCAATCAAGGTGCTTGAAATGAAGTATCCAACATATTGCCCTAGTTTTTGCAATAAATTATATCGTCATGGAGCATCCTGTACGAGAATGGATAACAATCCAACTTCATACCTAATAAAGTATCACTCACCAACATATTGCCCTAGTTTTTTTTTGCATCCGGCTTATTGCGCACATGCACAGCAGGAGAGGATATCACAGCCGTATTCCTTGGAGCTAGCTTTACATATTGATATGTGATATCCAGGTTAATGAGGATGGTGGGACTTGTATATTTTCTATCTCCCAACTTAAGTATCGTTTGCTTCGAATATTCTATCCTCGTGTAAGATAACAGGACTAGGAACATCTCTTGAGCCTCGAGACAATGAGTTACTCATGTAATTTAAAAATTGATTTATGATCCAATTCCTTTGTGGCGCCTTTGTTTTGCCCTTCCTGAAGCCCCTTTATGATCATAAGCTCCAAAGGTTTGATCCTTATGTAGGACAAGAAAATGGGAACGATGGGTTGCACTGGTTAAGAAAGTCATCGTCTAATCGACCTGGGTAAAAAGTAAGTAAAACTGTTGTTAGAACTTGCAGAATGCCCCAGCTTCGCAATAGGAAGTCCTTAATGGGCTCGTACTTCACGGAGGGGAGGGCCATGGCCTGGCGATGGTCTAAGATTTAGATACCTCCGCAGGTAAGCTTAGGGCACCATTAATTGGTACAAATCACAGAAGAATATCCCTTCAAATCAAAGAATATGTTTAGCTTCTTGATTAATCCACATTTCAGTGCTAGATTTTAAAAACAATTAGAGTGCAACAACGTTGCCTGATCCAATGAGGCAGACATGCCTAAATTTGTATGTTATATAATTATCAAGCGCCAAACTAATTGAAACAAGATGTCGGTTATGCCCACTTTTGCGGACTTCTGATGATCCAATCACAGAAGGAATCGAAATAATATCTACATGCTGAGAATATAATAATCTCTCTTTCGTCAGCGAACCAAGCAATTGAAGATATCAGTTACTTTGGAAAACCCCTTTCCAAAGTTCTTACCAAACAAGCATCAACAACCCTGATAAGCTACCAAACCAAAATTCCAGAGGCACAACAAGAATGATTCATCAATTTTCTTAAAAGTAATATTCTGAATCTATATATCCATCTTGTATTCTGTCGGCAGCTACATACACATGGATATTCCAAACCCAGCTTGTTCTGCCCTTGCTTCTCTCCAATCAACTCTATGAAATCAAACCAAGACAAGTCAAAAACTATCAGGGAAAGGAGGAAGAGTTCACCCCTTTCCTTTCCACACAAAAAATTTCCTGATCTACCCAGGCCGCAAAGCCAAAGGGGTTAAAAACGGGGAGGAAGGGTTCACCTCTCTCCTCCACCGTGTAGAATTACTTGAAACATGGATGCTTCAGTCAAAGGATGTTGCCTACCGACACAAAGGAGGAGGACACGTTCTTTCTGGTTAACATCAGCAACAAGAAGTAGTTGTAAAGGGTAAAAGATGAGGGTGGATTGCATGTGGGGTCACGCAGAGAGCCGGAGTGCCATCTGCTGGAGAAGCAGTCTCTTTTGAGAAGCACTGATGACTCCATTGCACTCCGCATTAACAAGGACCTCTGTCATGATTGCTGCGGCATGTCCAGCGGGCTCCTCAGATGCCCTCCTCAGCATGAACACCTGCATCAACACCAGATCACTCTGTTTCAATACAATGTTTCCCATTAAGAAATAAAAAAGCTGTGTCTGTACAAATAATTAAACACTTGACTGAGTTTAGCTGAATTTGTCTGCTACACTGGTTCCTGTTTAAGGCATTCTAGTGAATCACCAGCATGGTTAACAGCTATAAAATAACAAAAGAAGTTTAACTGGTACACTAAAATACAAATCAAAAGGATGCATCCATATGTTACATCACAGTTTTCTCATACAGCTTTAAGATATCCACATATTACCAAGCCTGAACCCTAACCAAAAATGCTCTTGCGTCACTGATGTATGCGGCTTCCTATTTCCTTCTTATGTCAAGAGAATAGCGTTCTTAAACAGGAAAAAGGCAAATGTGATTACCTCACAGTCCAAAGTCACATGCTTTTATTCTGACCTTTAAAATTCATGGATCTAGCTTCTCCGGACAAAAAATACGGTAAAGTAGAAGCACATCATGTATTGCAAGGAAAGAGATAACTACCTGCCCATAATGAGTTATTTCCAGACAAGCAGGCTGCTGGATCCATGGTTCCCCATCGACCCGGACAGGAAATGGGCTGTGGATATGCAATCTTATCACCTTCCCTTGGGCCAGCCTTCGAGCTTGTGAAAGTCCCTACCTGTCGAACATGGAACATACCACTCATTAGAAATGAATACAGTGTAATTATGTGTGTTTTTTGGATAATAATTTTTCAAGATCATGACTCAAAACAGTTCTTCTGAGCAAACCCTCTACTTGACAATCATATTGGTCTACAACTTCTAAATTGTAGTGTTTCAAAGTTTCTGATCATGCTCAACATGTGCATGTAGACACAACCATGCAGAATATTTGTTAAGAAAAAGGATTTGAAACTAAGGATTCTAAATACAATGGTGTTTATAAAGTTAACTAATAACATCAAGTTTTTATACCCCTTGTAGCATCAGCAGTGTAAATTCAAATTTCTACCAGAAATGAGAAAGAAAAGAACTCTACCTGAAGTTTCCCAAGGTGCCATGTTCCAGATATGCACACAACTTCAAGTGTTTTATCATGCATTGATTGAAGACTAAAATCATCATCATGCTCATAGTCATTTTGCCAAAGATCCACCCCTTCTATATAGCTAGCAATAGTTAGCACAAGCACAGCTTCTGCATCCTGATAACAGGAAACTGAAATGAGAGGAGCAAGAAATGCAAGAGAGCAAGAGAGCAGGCATGTGGGAGCTAGAGAAGCAAAGAAAAAGACTGCAATTTCACCTCTGGGATTTCAATCTCATCACCATCAACTTCAAGGTTCACTTGCATTGGTAAATCAGCACAAGCCCTGTCCACCAAATCCTTGGCACCTTCTTTGGCATATCTCAATTTGTTTACAAACTGTAGAATAAAACATCAGTCAGCCACAAAGTTTCACAAGTACATGGATATTATACACCCATATAGGTAAAATCATAGTGTGGAGAAATATTTTTCTTTCACCCGGATGGTCCTAGGAAAAAAATTAAGCATAAGAGGATTCTTATCCGTAACTTATTGCTACAAAATATGTTCTCAGCATAAATGAGTCGCTTTGAATCTCATTGTTGACTAAGTTGTTCATGCATGATACAGATATTGTTTCATCTGCAATCAAAAACTTAAACTAACAGAGACCATCATGTCCAAAATTCATTTTGGCACGATTCATCTACAAAGCTGAGTGTCTGATTGCCCATACAGCACCACCTCATTCTTACAATTTCTGCTAAAAATCTCCAGAAGCTGTTATAAGACTGCATATATTGCTCAAGACAATGTTAACTGAAGAAATGCATCTATTCAACAACTATAACCTTCACAATAAACATAAAATGACATGAATGTCCATTTTTTTTAACAATTGTTCATTATCTACACCTGATAATGGCTAAGCATCAATGACGACCTGGCTAGAAAAATCTCAAAGCTATAAAATAGATGTACATGACTTTATAATTTGTGCAAAATCTGGTCCAATCTACTATTTGAGGTGTTTTCATGATAATGTGTTTGTAAAGACAAAACATAGAATTAGTCTGTAAGAGACAATTGAATAGCTTGATTTGCAATTAGACACTTGACTCCTATGTCTCTTTGTTCATTAAATAATGTCTCAAACATGAATAATGCAATTTTCTATATCATGGATTTTCCTCGCTCCTCTATGTCTATACTCTTTCCAATTCTAATGAACCTTGTAGGGCTGCTCTCTAGTCGTACGAGTTTAACTGCTGGGTCAAGGAAATCAGTCTCTATACTTACAAAGCTGATCTAGCTTTCATGGCATGCCCAACTCTTGTCCAGGAAGCTATTACAAACTCAGAAAACTCTGCCATCAGACTAAGAGCAGGTCATAGAGCATTGCTCCAGTTTTGATGGGTCCCTATCTTTGTTTATGTAAATCCACTACTATATAGATGGAATAAGGTTTACTTGATCAAGGAACAATTGGTTCCATAAAGGTAGATTCTCCTATTTCCTTCTGAAAATTACTATCTCTTCCTTCCTATGCCACTTACCTAATGTTACATGCTATCCAGGATCCATATCATGTCAAAATGTCATGTAACTCTTGGAATTATTTCATAACATGATATAGGCTTGCATGTGAAGCAAATTCTACGTCCCAACTTATTCTAGATGTAAAGCAAAATAGAGATTCATGAATAGATACTGCAAGAGTGAGATCAAGACCTCAAATAGATTTTCTTCCTTGATCCATATAATTAACACATTAATAAGATTTCTAAAGGAAAAATCATGTTTCCTGGGTCAGGTTCGTTCAGATCTGATTTGATCAAGAGGGATATTTCAAAAAAAAAATTTTAAATCCAAATCAAATCTGAGACTTTTCAGATCTGATTTTATCGATATGATAAAATAAAATAAAATAAAATAAATTAAATCTAATTTAATTGTACCTTGTTATGGGTAATCTTATTACTCTGTGATGATCCTAATGTTTGCCTGAGGTTCTGAATGTAGCCACGCATGCGCCTGGCCTCTACCGGTATCCACTTGGAAAGGATCTGGAGATCTTCTCCTTCTCAATCTATCCTTCAAAAATCAGATCTGGATCTGATCTTGAAAGTCTTCAGAATAACTTTTGAAGATACCGTGGTTCGTAGCCACGTGCTCTAATCCTCTGAGCTACAGGCCCCACCCCGTCTCCACTGGATCTGTTCCCGGGAGTACCCTCAAAAAGGAACCTTTCCTCTCCTCAGCCATTTCGGGTTAAGAAGATGTGAAAGCGCGTTTCTCTCTATAAGAACAGTGCGTTCCGAGGTGTGAAGTGGGAGAGAAGAGATAATTGGGGTTTTGAATAAGACGACCTTTGCATTTTTGATTTTTATCTTTTTCCTATTTAAAAAATATTTAAAAAGTCAAATAAGAGGTGTTAAGCTTTTTATCATTCTGGCGTCGAGCTATTTTTCCGCAGGACCTCCCCTACAGTATCGTCACCGCAGTAGAGTTTAACCACCAAGTTCGGGATGGATTGGTGTGGTTCCTCTACGCCTAGGACACCAGAATATCGAACCATGAATGAAGAAAGGCATGAGAGAAAAGCATATTGGCTAGTGATTGTGAGGCCCCAATTCTTGACTGGAAGGGACACCAAAGGCCTCTGCCCTTCCATCCCTTGGATAGATATAGATAGAGGGGGAGGGCAGAGCTTTTGGTTTTTTCATGTTGTCAAACAGTTGAACAATGAAAATAGATGGCGAGTGCCTGATCGAATTGATCAGGTCGTGTAGGAACAAGGTTCAAATCTCTCGGTCTGTTAGGATGCCTCAGCTGCATACATCACTGCACTTCCACTTGACACCTATCGTAATAATAAACGGCTCGTCTCGCCGTGACCTTATCTTGGATTCTCAATACTTCTGTCGCTCCATCCCCGCAGGGGCAGAGAACCCGTCGCTGTCTCGGCTGTGCTACCGGAGGCTCTGGGGAAGTCGGAATAGGAGAGCACTCATCAGGTGTCGTCTCTTGCAGCAGCAGTGCTGCCTTCTTCCTTTCTTATCGCCTTTCTCTTGCTTGGATCGCACCAAACTGAAGCCCAAAACCTTTTGAGCGTGAAGAGGAGAGAGAGAATCAGAGGGAGGCATGGAGAAGGAGAGAGAGGGGCTATGTAGCGTGGGCAAAGGGCAGAAGCTCTAAATCCTAGGTGCAGACAGGGTTTATATGGATCCTGCTGCGCCATGCAGTGCCACATTATCCCGACCAATCATGACTTTTTGTGCAATCAGATCTAAATCTGATTGGTGGGATGACATCATCTGATCCAATCAGATTAGAGTCCCTTACAAACCTCCTTAGGTGGCGCCAAGATTGGTCAAAGAAGAGTCTTTGGCGCCACCCAAGTATAGAGCATGAAGCAACCTGAAATTCCATCCGTATGAGACTCCAGGCGTCATCATCTTTGGGCGCACGCCTCCCTAGGCTTGCGCCCCCTCCCTTTCCTCCTTTTAGCAGGGGGTCAAAGCCCCATCTTCTCTCCTATGGGTGTATGACACATGGGCAGATGTCTAAGTATCAAAAATCAACGTTTGACCAAAATCAAAAGACAAGATTTAGCAAGTGACAGAAAATGGCAGGTGTTATCTTAAATTTATCTCATAAATTAAGACAACCCTTTTCTGACCTGAACAAGCTCCAGTCAGATCAAGTAAAGGTTCCTGAGTGAGCCCAAACATATTTGGCTCAGTCGAGATAATTTTTAATGATTGTTAAAGAAGAACATTTGGCTCAATCGTGTGCTAGCACGATTTTCTTGAACCTAATTGAATCTTATTCAAATCAATTAAACTGGATTAGTCCAATTGATGATATCCAGATCCAAATTCTTGTTTGTATAACACAGTTAGGTTCAGTTCCGTATGGTAATGGAATATGTCATGATCTCTATCATCGACATCATCAAAACACCTTCCGACGGATCAGAACTTTTCTGATTCAGACAACTAGTATGATCGATCATTCTAATTGCTCCCAAAATCCACCAGTGACATCTAACAGCATATGATGGCAACCCATTAGAACTGAAGGCGAACCTCTCGGTGCAGTTACCTATGTGATTACGTTCCTCTATCTTGAGCCCTGATCAGATTAGGATTAAGGTAATCTCATCAAACCTTAATTTCCGTTATATAAAATAATCATTCGATTCAAGTTCAATGTGAAAATCCTAATAGAAACTCTTTCTATTATTTCACTCTGCCATGACCATGGGCTTATGAACTTGATTCTCATGATCATCATAGGGCTACTCCTCTTCTACCAAGGTAGATAGATCTCCTATTGGTGCAATCCAATTTTTACAATGAACATGCTATAGCCAATATACACCTCAGGGTTCCGAATGGCTAGGAGACCGAGTTATGGCGTAGTCAAACTATAACACCCTCAAGGTGAACTGCCGATGCACCTCAGATCAAAGAATCAGATACACCACTACAACTTCGAGCTAGTCATTGACGAAAAGGTAGACTTCCTCATGACTGCTTGAGATGGTCACGCTCAATGCCCTCATTCTCCAACGAGTACCTGTACTCTCGCTTCGGTGTTTATACACCGTAGACTCAAGACCCATTTATCCTAAAGAAGCGATCGTACACCAACCTTCCGGATCAATCACCATCCTTATGATGATCCTACGGTCGGCAGCATTTTATGAGTTAATAATGAAAATTCATGTTTTAAATTTCCAACTCTTGAAAATATGAACTATCATTACCATTAACTCAAGGGATGTATCACAGACACTTTCAAATACACACTGTGATAGAAAATAATCCATTTTATTATTTATAATCAAAATTATAATTTTGCCCTTAGATGTGTATTATAAGTGTTAGCCAATTATGGCTTCTAGGGCACATATATCTAACAATTTCTTCCTTTTCTTCTTCCCTTAGGATTTTGCAAATTCAAAATTACTCTTCTTTAGCGGACAAAACAATGAAATAGTACGATAAGTCCATGGTTTATCACTGAACAAAGGTTAATATAAGTTAAAACTAATGTTGGATCTCATGAAACCAAGCGTTCAAGCATTACCTCAGTAAAGGCTTTGAGTTGAATACATTTTTTGGAAAAAAATCATATAAAACATTTAATAAAACCAGTTAAAACAGAAGAAACATAATTACCCATGATAAATAATGTCCAATGAAAATGGGGTGAAGAAATTACCTGGCTATAGAACTTATCAGGTCTTTCTTCACACATTATGTGAAAGTTGTATGCGACCTTTGCATCGCATCCAACACTTACACAAAAAGGGTAGTGGAAGGGAAGGAAAGAATAAGGATTAAAGAAAACTGACACCGAACAAAGTGGGCTGCAAAGTAAGCCAGAGTACCTAGATAATTTGTCATCAACTTCAGTTTCTTTGTACTGTGGCTTTGCTCCTTGTCATGTTCTTGAATGGCAACATTCCAACGTTCAAGCATTGTGACTGCTGCATGGTCAATGTCATGAAGCAGGGAAGCAAGACCACCTTGTCCTTCTACAGAAGACAAACCTCCTCCCCATTACAATACCCTGGACAAGTCATTTCCGGTTCCAAGAGGAAGTATAGCAACAGGCGGAGGAGATCCGAATTTTTCCTTTTCAATGGCATCAAGAACCCAGGATACAGTACCATCTCCACCACATACAAGAACTCTAAAATACTGCACATTACGGAACAATGCCAGTCCTACCTCAGGCCCCTGGGAAGGACTGAGCTCAAAAACCTGTAATTATAAGCCTTAGAATCAGTATATCACCAAATACTTACGATTTTCCTTTGTCTAACTCAGTGTGAGGAAAGACCTTAACAGAATCATATTATCTATGCTAATCTATATTGCATAAAAAACTGAATATACACTCCAAATGGTTTGGAAAAATTTGAGTTAAGCAGTACAAATTTTAGAAGATTAATAATGCAAAATTATGAAAGTAGTTTTCATTAATTTAAGCTAATTCATAAAAAAAAATGCTGCATTTTGTTAAAGAGCACACAAAAATATCCCTCTTCCACAATAGATCAATTGCATGCAGTGCAAAACAAATATCAAGACCAAATTCAAACAGGCACAAATCCATCATTCCAGGGTTCATTATGTCACAGATCGGATCATGTCAGATATGCAATCATTCTTTTCCATGCGTGCAACAATATCTTACACTTTTAAAGTTGGAAATATAAATAAGATAACACAATAGCTTAAGCAGCCTATAGGAAGACTGACCTGTACGGGATTCAACAACATGTTCAATCTCCTTCCAAGAAAAAGTCCATATTGAGCCCCACTCTTGGCATTGATGAAAACAAGAAGAGGTCTGGCATCATGTGGCAAATCCACCAATTTGTACTTCTTTTTATCAGTGGTAATTATGGTGCCTCCATTTTTCTGGATGAAGCCATTTTCCTTGAATTTAATGCTTGCTAACCCACCATCCTGCTTCATAGGGTATCCATCCTTCTTTTCATTTAAACTGTCCAATCCAACAAACCCTCTAAGCAAGGATTCAAGCACCGATCCTTTTTCTGAAGTGTTCTGGAATTTACCATTAGGAACTTTATAAAGAGCAGTGTAATTGTTCCCACTCTTAATCCGGTTACATCGCCTTCTCATCTGACCCCTAAATGACGATGCTATGATCTCTTCCTTGATAGAATGTAACATGTCAGCAGTTGCTTGTCCTGTGCTTAAATCTTTCACAGAAAGTGGAGGCAGAACAAGCCTTCTAACAGGACCTAAATCACAAACATTGCCCCTCTCCTTTGATTACTTGACATGACAATCAACATGTATCAGGTGCTGACACCACAAGCATCGCCATATAGGTGAAGCACCAAGGAATGGTATTCCACATGGTTCATCACAGTAATAGCAATAGGAAGACGTATCAGAATTTTCATCCATTTCAACCCATCTTTCTGACCAATGGTGCAGCAAGTGGGATGCACCAGCTTGTGCTACACATTTGCAATCCTTTGTGGCACAATGGGAACAGTGAAAATGAGCTGCAACACCACATACGGAGCAATGGTGAAGAGGAACATTACAAGTGCCCTTTGCACCAACAGTTTGTGGCGAGGCCAACAAAGATAAACAGACAGCATGTCGAAGGCTGCTCACCATGGCAATAATCGTCAGTCCATGAATGGTGTGACATTGGACATTTTAATATCTTCCATGCTTTCTTCTTTTCCCTAGCAGCAGCCTTCACTCAGTTAAGCAACACCTGTCTCTGCAACTTAAGAAACGCATAAACAAGGGCCAACAGTCCAAATGATCCAGCAGTGACAAGCCACCCAAAAATCTTCAGACCAGAAACATCAGACTCAGCAGCTAGTCTAAAGAGTGCAGAACCCAAGTCCATTGCTATCACCCAGACCTGCTCCTCTCCAATACTCGTTGCTTCTTATTAAACCCAACTCCGAAGCAGACCTGAAACCATGGTGCAACCAACATATCGTCTTTGATTAAAAAGCACTAAAATGGAATTTTTTTCAAGCAAATGGTGGCATCAAGAAAAATTATGCAAAAGTGAAAAAGCTATATGTAAAAACCTGAAAAGGAGAAAAATCGAAATATAATGACCAATAAAACCTTGCAATACAGACACAGAGAAATTAAACAGAAAATTGGCTCCAAGATGCATTCTGAGAACAGAAAATGGTTCAACCCATGTATGATTTCATATCACTGCCTTCTAAATTCATGATACTGCAAGATTTCATATCAACCAAGATTGTGATTTTAGGACGGCAACAAAAGAGAAAGGATATTTCCCGTCAATTCATGCAAGAAATCTAATCCAATATGCTTAGTTCACCTAGCCCCCTTCTTCTAATCAATACCAAACATTATGCCAACCACTCTTCAGCAAAATCTTCCCAGATAAATCTGTCTTCCCTCCATCAACTGCCCTTCCTCCCACAGAATCGAAACATCTCCATAATTTTTTACATTTTAAGCCAATAAGAGGTATGAGACAGATCTTATGCCAGATTCATTATAAGAAAACGCAAACATATCTCAAGAAAACAGAGGTCATAATGCACACATGCACGAGGTTAGATCGAACCAGAATCTAATACATATCAACCAATTACATAAATCGGGGAAAAAAAAGAGACAATCTAGAACAAGACCTAGGAGATATCCCACCTAAATGAATCAAATCCAACCAAGATCGGCACCAGAACCATCCAAATCAAACCCAAACCGAAGAACCAAATCATCCTCCGATCCCACATTCCCAACCTAAAACCAAGAATTCACCAGATAAATGGAATCCAAACATACCTCCGAAATCGAAACCGAAAGCAAAACGGAGAGAAAACAAGAATCCGAAGTCGCCGGAAAACCTAAATCTCTTAAACTCATCTCCCTTTCTCTCCATATTTCGGTTGGAATCTTGGAGGGAAAGGAAGCGCGGAATCCTTCGACAATGTTTGCAGGCGACAGGGGGATGGAAAGTGTCATCGTAGTCGTCGTCGACGTGCCGGTTTATTTATAGAAGGACATGGCGTGGTTTAAAAGCCGGAGGGGGCGGGACTCCGAGAGGAAAGCAACACATCATTTTTTCCTCCTGTTCTTTGTCTTCTTTCTTTTCGCCCGCTCCTCGCCCTCCACCTCTTGTTATTTTACACCTTGAAATTAGACCTGTCAATGGGTCGGATTCAAGTCGGAACCTAGATATCCAAACCCGGATCCGATTTTAATTACTGGTACCGAACCTGGACCCGGACCCGAATACCTGATGGGTCTAGCCTTGAAGTACCGGACTTGAATACCCGACGGGTCTGGCCTTGAAGTACCTGGACCCAGACCCAAATGGATCCCGGATATCCAGACACGGTTCCGGGACCCAAAACTCATATTCAGAGTCACAAAAGAATACCTAAAACTTATACAATAATCTAAAACAAAACCTAAAACGTATACAATCATATAATCATACAAATAAAAATATAAAAATTATTCAAATTCAACAAGTAAAACTCCAATTAAAGTATCCAAAAAACCAACATTCTAATTATAAAGTATTCAATACATTGTTCAAATTTTAATAACAACATCACACAATTCCATCTCAATTTGTTCCAACATTCTTCACAACTCCAAATCAACTTCCTCCATGCCATGGGATAATAATGAAAGCCTAATCAAAAAAAAAAAAAAAAAACATTACTTATTGAACCTAAAAACAAAAACTATACAAATAAATTTTCTTGTTAATAAAACAATATAATCAAAAAAACTTACTTGTTAATCCTCCACCATGAAATTCAGCCACATCAAAGCTCAATGGATGTTTCAACAACATCTAAAAAAAAATATCATATTTAGTAAAGATTATGAAAATAAAAAACTAAAAACTAAATAAGATAGTAATTAAAATTTACCATTCTTTGTGGATTCAAGCCAATCACTGGCAATCAATAAAGCTTCAACAATCTCTGAAGCTAAGCATGATCACCTCTCATCAATTACCCTACCACCAACACTGAATGCTGATTCAAAAGCAATAGTAATAGCTGGATTAGCTAAAATATCCCGTGCCATCTTTGCTAAAGTAGGGTACCAAGTACTATTCATCTTCCACCAATTCAAAATGTCAAAATTATCTTTTCTTGGAAACACAGCTTCCTCCATTTATTAGAATCTCGAATAGTGGAAGAACGAGATCGACGATACCACTCATCAAAGTCATGCCCATCATCCAAAGATGCACCCCCATGGCTTGCACTTACATTTTCATTACCTGAACCGCTTGACATAAAATAACTTGAATTCCCAGCAAGCAATTCCTCACCCCCATATTCATTATACAAATCAAACATAACTGTACGAACTCTAACAATATAATCATAAGAATCAGAACCATACAGCTGATTATAATAATACTCCACAACATCAATTTTGAATCTTGGATCAAGAACAGTTGCAATTGCTAATGGCAAAGAACATTCTTTCCAATATTTTGCAAACTTTTCTCTCATAGGTCCTGCCATTAATACAAGATATTCATGCTCGCTATTCTCCCACTCTCTCATCTTAAGCTGAATTTTACGAATATCCCGAAAAAATAGATTAGAAGTAGGAAACTTTGAACCAGAAAAATGGTTACAAGCATCATAGAATAATTTCAAACAATCTCTCACAATGCATGCCACTTTCCATTCATCTTCTGAAGGATTATATTTATAACCTCTTTCCAATTGAGACAAATGATAATATGCCTCTTTCAAAGGAATGGCAGCATCAAGCATCAAATAGGTTGAATTCCACCTATTAGGTACATCTTTTCCTACCTTTTTGCACCTGTCAACTTCAACTGAGATAATGCTTTTTAAAATTTTTGATGCAAAGCAGGTGACCTATTCAACAAGCTTACAGTATCTCGAATCTTTTGCAAAAACACTCCAACCTTTGCTAATCCATCTTGAACAATCAAATTAAGAATATGTGCACTATATCGGACATGAAACAATGCACCAGACAAACAAAGCAATGATTTCTCACAAAGCCAACATTTTAATTGTTTGACCATTACATCATTTGCACTTGCATCATCAACAACCATTGAAGAAATTTTCTTATCCAAATTCCACTCCAATAACAAATCAGAAATAAAATGAAACCATGTCTCACCATCGTGTGGATATGGAATCTTTTTTAATGCAATAATTTTTTCTTCAGTTCCCAAACATCAGATATATAATGTGCGGTCAAGCATGCATAAGCAATATTTGAATGATCAAAAGTCCATATATCAGTAGTAAAGGCAATCCTACAAGAAAGTGCATCAAAGTAATCATATAACTGTCTTTTTCTCCTTGTAAATATTCAATATATCATTCTTGATTGTATTACGACTTACAAGCTTGAAATTTGGATTCAATCCAGCACAAAATTGTTCAAAAAACTCATGTTGAACCATGTTAAAAGAGTAGTTGTGCTTAATAATCATTTTTGCCAAATCTCTTCTACTCTTTTCTTGGTCAAACTTGTAAACTACCTTATCATAAAAGCTTTTAGCTGTAGTAATTGATTGTTGTACGGCTTTTCCATCATTCCTTTTTCTAAAAATACACGTGTTAAGATGTTTTCTCAAGTGACTAGTTCCTTTACTACTATCACTACAAGGTTCCTTCTTACATCAATTACATTTAGCAATGTCATTACCATTTTGATGTTTAACCTTAGTGAAATCATTCCATACGAGTGATATCAACTTTCTTTTATGACCAGCAACATAATTGTGTGTAGATTCAGTTGTCTCATCCTCAATTAGTTCTACAGGTGTGCTTACATTTTGTTCAACTTCAACATTAAAATTTTCAGCACTTGACATTTTCTGAAATTTAAAATAAAATGATGGCTACAAATTGATAATTGATCCCCTGGATATTATGGCAATACATTCACAGCATGTCAGTAAGAACATTTACCTGGAACAAAGGCAGATCGCGTGGTGGATCTCAGTGACGGAAGGCGGCGGCGCTGCGGCGGAGACGGAGAGACAGCCGGATGCACGGCGGAAATGCCGCAGAGGGAGGGGGCGGCGGAAGGCAGCGGCGCTGCGGCGGACGGGGAGAGACGGCCCGCCGGTCCGGATGCCGGATGGGGATGGCGTCGGAGAGGCACGAGCGAGATCGAGGTCCGGCCACGGCCCGCCGGCGAGCGGATCTCGCGCCCGAGGCTGGAGAGGGAGAGGCGGGGAGGGACTGAGAGAGGGAGAGACCGAGAGCGGCGGAGAGGGAGAGAGGGGAGGGGGCGCGGGCGAGATCGGGGTCTGGCCGCGGCCCGCCGGCGAGGAGGAGGGGAGGGAGAGGCGGGGAGGGACTGAGAGAGGGAGAGACCGAGAGAGGGAGATCGAGACTGAGATAGGAAGAGAGGGGAGGGGGCGCGGGCGAGATCGGGGTCCGGCCGCGGCCCGCTGGCGAGGAGAAGGGGAGGGAGAGGCGGGGAGGAGGGGAGGGAGAGGCGCCGTCGGCGGTCGAGAGACAGAGGGAGAGGGGAAGACCGGAAGGGAGCGGGGGGATCTAAAATAGATTAGATTTTTTTTAGACCGTTGAATTTTTGATCCAACGATTTAAAATATTTTTAATATTATAATTATATTATATATAATTTAAATTTTAAATTTATTAAACTTTTAATATTAAACATCAAAATATTACCCGTTCATTTATCGAATTCAAATTTAAATCTAAATAAATAGATTCAATACTAATATCAAATCTGAATCTATTGGATAAATATGAAAGCTCCATTTGAAATAAAGAATGAAATAAAATACATTTTTTTTCTCTCATGGTTCTAGAGAAAACTCTGAGAAAAAATTTTATCATCGAAAAAAAAATTATGAATTAAAACTATACTATCACGTAAAGTTTAGATATTTATTTAAAAATTAGATTAGAAATAGCTAATTATGGTTAAATTTTATTCTATACATACTTTATAACTAAGCCAAAATTTTAAAATTTTAAAACTCAGACTTATATAGTAATATGTATATATATAGAGAATCGAAATAAAATTAAGTTGATTGGATTTAGAATCAAATCTGATTAGATCAAAACTCTTAATAAAAATTCTATATTAATGATACAAATCATTGAATATATTCTGTTATCTACTTATTTTAAAATTAATTATATATAAAAAATTATATAATTTAAAGATTTCTAATCTATGCATCAAATTATTAAAAATTAGATTGTTTAAATAAAATTAAATTAAATATATTTTTTAATTACTTAATGCATAGGTTAGAAGTCTTTAAACCATATAATTTTTTGTATGTAAGTAGTTTTAAGATAGTAGATCGCATCCAACAATTTGAATCATTAATATAGGATTCCCATTGTCCAATTTTGATCTAATCAATTTTAAGCATAAATTCAATTGATCTTATCCAAATATGCTCCCATATATATATATATAAGCTAATGTTGGGATTAGGCTAGATAACACTATATTGAGCTTGGATAATTATTTTATTATCTTTCCTTTCCTTTGGTAGTTGCATTGAGAGACTCTTTAATTACATTTAAAATGATTTTTTTAAAAGCAATACTATATTATTATGGAGCATAAGAAATTTTTTTATTATGTGAAATAAGGGGATTGGTGAAAGTAATTAAAAGTGGTGTAATATATAAGAGATTTTCATTTTTGGGTTAACAAGCTAACATTATAAAGATTTGTGTGAAACAAAAGGTATCCAAAGCATTTACTTTTTGCTCATTATATCATCCATATGTTTTTTATTTTTCACTTGCTGGCAATCGGACTAATTAACTATTCAGCAAATATTTTAACTCTTGTAAAAGCTAAATAAGTTGAGCTATGTGCAGTATAGTTTTGAGAAGGTTAGTCCCACCCAAAAAAGAAAAGAAAAAAAAAAAAAACTTACATGATTAACCTTGCTAGTAACTTTGACCCCCTGTCGTAACCTCAAATTGTTCAATTTTTTTTCTTTTCCTTTGGGCAGACTACTCATAATAATGTTTGAAACAATATCATGCCAAAGAAGTGGCATTAAGTATGGCCTATTTGCATATTCTTCCACCTCCCTCTCAAATGAAGCACTCATGTTCTCGTTTACATGGGCCTGTGGAAAGAAGATAAGACTACTGAACTGAATGTTCTCGGAATTGCATCACAAGACGTTCACATAGAAACTGGGATAAAATAGCCAACTTACTTAGTTGACCTCGAGAGGCTTTAAAGGCCTAGATGCATGCTACGTGGCCATTAGCTCAACGGTGCCTATTTCACCGGACGAGGGATATATGGCACAACATGCAAGATTTGGCCGTCACATGACCATGACTTGTTCCAACCCCAACTGTTGGTTTAATAGCCATCTTGGCGATAGCTGACTTAAAACTGTTCTGAAATAAAGATCATAGAATGAGTAAAAGAGACGACTTCAGTTGGAGGAATTCATTTTCAAGGTGATGCAGGGGATATCCAAGTCCAGGTATGTGACCTTAAACTACCATGATGTATTGGTCTCAAGCAATTAAACCAAAGCTTTGACAAAGTAAAAGGCAGTATACCTCTTAAACATTTTTGTTTTTGATCAGGTCAAGAAGCTCTCAGAAACAAGCAACTGGAATTGGTAATTTGCCATATTGCATCCCTTCATAAATTTCAAGAATCAGGTAGTGAGAAAGCACAATCCAATTATTGACAAAGATATCAGTCCTGTTTCAGAATCTATACATAATAATGCCATTTTAGATTTAAAATTCAGATCTAAATGCAACAGTTGCTGGATTCCCTGTCAGGGTTAGTATAAATCGATTCCAGTCAGGATTGGTATAAGTTAATTCACACCAGACCTTTGTTTACTGCAGTAACGTGCTCTCAATGAAAACTTGCATTAATTGATGGATCTCAAATCAAGAGTATATAGATCTAATTATAAACAGTAATGATCCATAAGAACCTTTCTTTCATCATGTGTCATAGAAAGAACAAGCTACTTGAAACCAGGCAACTTTACATGTATCTTATAGTTATTTGAATTCAGAGGGGACAGTATGGTGTGTATCAAATTTGATTGGAAGAACTGACTTCATTTTCAAAATTCAGATTATCTGGGTCAATATTTACATAATGCATTTCTTTGGTTGTTACACCAGGCCTCAAACTTTCACATCTTATTGGATCAAACCTTTTCTTAGTTTTCTCAACAACCAGTGAGGTCCTTTAGGTTGATTGTCAGATTCCTTAATCCTTCTCTCCCATTCTTTTCAGAGGCCATGCGCCCATGCCTTAAAAGCAATAGAGTGAGTACAGAGAAAGGACAGGCCTTCTGCATTCTGACTTCACTTGGCATGATACTGCGGGCTGAAATTTAAGTATAAAGATATAATGTCAACACGAGATCTTCTGGAAGTTGTTTGGTCTCAAATAACATGAATAAACAAAAGATCTCGATGTAAAAGAGAAGACAAGAAAGTTTTAAAGTTTAAATCTGAGTTTTCAATATCATCCATTTTGGATTTATTCTCATTTATCAAGTACATACAAACTTTGTCAAGTTATTTCTTATGTGAAATAACAACTGTTGTAATTTGCTGGTATATCCAAGTTTAGCCTAATAGTTAATTAAAACAGGTAATTTACAAAAGCCAAAGAAATAATGGCAAATAAATATGCCCTCGCCAATAATTCTTTACTTTGATATCACAATAATGTGAAGAATTATCTTGGTAACAGAGGGTGTGCTATAAGCTCGCTAATTCAGAATGAAGAACTTTATTGGTTGCAGAATTCAAACTTGCTAGCTTTTCTGCAAATATTCAAGGCCATCTGCAATGTGAATGCTAACTTGCAATGCTGCATAGAGTCTTTCCATACAACTTGTTTCAGAATGAGATTGCGATGCAAGGGGAGAGAAATTATCCAAAGGGGAAGAGTATTTATAAATCATTTGAGGCTCCACAACTTTCATCATGTGAATTCCACATGACACAGAATTTGTCGCATGATTAAACTATTATACAAAGACATCTTAGCAAATTATTTAGAGAAACCCGAAAAAAGAAATAACTGCACATTTTTTTTAAAAAAGAATCTGCGAAGAAGATCAAACCAAACTCCAAAAATTCAACATCATATCAAGCTTTCTTGTTATTGAGTAACCTCTAGAAAAGCTTTGTATCTATAATCAAGAATATGATGTAAATCCAAAATTGAATCAGCAAATCTAAATTATGGAAATTAGAGGTAACAGTAACATTTCTTTAATAAACAATAACAATAATGTTGTGACCAAATGGACCTTAGCCAAAGTGATATCTTATCAGTTCGGTATGGATTAACTGTGCATTGCTGGGACTGCTAGCGTTTAACACCGAATGGGGATTTAGATTCTCCATACATTAGCAAAAAAGGAATTGAGGGCACAAGGTAGATTTATTAATTAAAGTTGCTCTCATCGAACTCTTTGATACCAGTTGAATAGGACTAAACAACCAAGGAAAACTATCCTGGATAAACAGTACAGGATGGTTGTGTTGTTTTATAGACAATTTTTACACAATTACCACTGGTTTTGATCTTCATGAAAATTGTCAATGATCATGTATATAAGGAGGCTAATATAGCATGGCAGATGGCTTAGGTAGGAATGCAGTAGCAGGATTTTATTATTGGCCTTATCTACCAATGGAGTTTCTTCTCTATATTATTAGCCTTTCTTCCGGAAAATTATAAAATAAGCACATGATCTATAGAGTAACACCAAAGTCATAATATTATAAAACTATGAAACATAACATTGGATTCAAAATTTTGAGTTGTATTCTTCCAGAAATTTTTAAAAATGGAGAACTCCATAATATGTGCTCGACACCTGTATCCACGCAACACAGACAGGAAAAATCAAGAATTTTCATAAAACAGCAAATCAGCTAGTGTAATTTTAGTGAACATATCTGCAATTTGCAGTCTATTTATCAAAAGATAGAAAGAAATAAGCAATATACATCTCTTTAAGAAGCAAATGTGGTTATTTGTAGCACAAAGAAACTAAAAAGTACTTGATATGAAAAGATTTCTGGCCTAGATGCAAATAACTATTGGCATATCTAAAATTTTGAACGGTCAAACATGTAGAGAACTAGAAAGGACATTCAAACACTACAGCAAAAAGCAATCTTATAAACAAAATTTGAGAACATTAACCTTGAAAGGTTGTCAAGATTAAAATAAAAAAGATAGAGCAGGTAAAATAAATTTGCATCAGATAGGAAAAAAAATATTTACAACGAATTTAGCATAGCTGCAGCGATAAAACTCTTACACAGAAAAATAATAGGTTCCAGCGATGTTTTTGTTTTTGCCGACTACAAAGATATCATATGTCACTATATATCTTAATCATTGTAAATGAGATAAGACATTTTGGAGGGAATTCTAACAACCAATGCCACAATTTGCATCTAAAATGTGATGCAGATATCAATTTGGTATTAAATAACAAAAAATGGGAAGACATATTTGTGCAATGTTAATCTCATGAGGCTGGCACATTGTAACCCTGACATAGCATTAGGTCATGTTTGGAGATGACCAGAAGTAAGGAAAATATGGGGCACATGCCTGATACTAGGAGGTGTTGGGTGATATGTGACTAGTGAAAAGCAAAGGGGGATGTGTATGTTTTCATGTCTACCAAAGCGAGCTGGCTGACATGGAATTGCTCATATGCATGTTAAAACAGTGCCTACAATTTAAGTTCTTATGAGGGTGCGTTTTACATACTATTGATACAAGATTCATCTCCGTTGTGCTGCCCATGACCCAAGATAAACAACACTACTTTCTCAGAGGAAATTGAAATAAGAGTCGCCTTTTGTTTTCTAATATATGAGAGTAGTATTGCTAGACTGCCTCAGGATGCCACTTTAATCTTGTGCGAGCACCAAATGGAAAGAAAGCTTTAGCCAGTTCTTTCAAGCACTCTAAGAACACTTTGTTCGACAACCGTTGGGATGTCGTATGGGATGTCCTTGTATCAACTCCAAAGAGTTAAATTGCTCTAATGTTAAAAATCATGAATAATGATATTCATTTTCCAGCCAATTAGTGTTGACCAGTATAAAGGATCAAATCAGAATACTTGTAGCTGTTACTCGTGTTGATCAAAATAGTCCACATACTATGATTGTCTTGTAGCTTTCAATGGAAGATAAGAAACAAATCTATCATCTCATTATCCAATAAGATACAAGGGTTGTCAGCAAAGCCTGTTGTGGCTGCTAAACTTTAGCCAAGGCAGATTCACCTCTGAGTATGCTGAAATAATCCCTTAGATCACTAGAAGTACAGAATTTAGATGGACCAGCATGTGGTAAATTTTACTTAAATTCTAGTGGGACAATCTAGGTCAAAGTATAGGAGACATGAAAGATGTCACAATTCAAATAAATGGTTTTCGTAGAAAAGAGTCCAATTAGAACCACCAGAAGAGACCAACTCATCTCCTTGTCTTCTATGGGATTCTGAGCATGAAATCGGTCCACAAGGCATTTCTGCTATGCTCTTTTGAACTGCAGTTTCATCACATGCAAATTCAATGGACCCAAACCCACTGGCTATGTACTGCTCATTTCCATCTTTTAATACAGAGCCGCTAATGCTTGGCTTGAATCTAAGATCTAACAGTGCTTGCACATTATCTTCTCCATGACAATTGAAACTATCCTCATCATCTGAAAGCCACCGAGAGCAATCCAACTCACCCATCTCAAAAATCCTACTGACCAGTCCATCTCGCCATGATATCCTTGTCTCTGAACTCGGCAAACCCCATTCCTGAAAACAAGCCTCTTTTGCTGCAGAGGTCCTATTGCACGAAGGCTGCTGAAAACGAATTAAATCTACAGAATTCGAAGGTGTAACTGTGCACCCAAACTGGAAGCTATGCCGAGGTGATGGCAAAGTATTGCTTACTTGATTAGTTTTCGAATTTGGCGACAACTTTATGCTTCCAAGAAGATCCACCACAGAGTCCATCGCAAATGCAGGAAAACCACTTCGTTTTCTTGAGTTTGAATAGGATGATGGTCCTCCAACCCAGGATTCCCCGGAAAAGGATGAAGTCCCTAAGGCAGAACCGTAGCAGTATCCTCCTCCTTCTTGGCATGGCTTAGGAAGAATACATTTAGAAGATGCTGCAACACTTTCTAAAATCATAGAGAAAGGACTAATGCTACTCCCAGTAGAAGGAGTTCTTCGAAAGCCATAACCAGATGATGGTGTTGTATCTAAGACAGGCGAGTTGAGACACAACAGCCCTCCAAGCTCACACGATTCCATAGGGTTAGAATCAGCAGGAGAAAAGTTCCAATTCCCAAGATCAGGAGAACACTTGTTAGCCAAAGTAGACATCTTTGGGGACAATAACGCATTTTCTGGGGCGCCCTCTTCTCCATCCTCACAATGAGTGAGAAGCCAATTTGCAGAAGCTTCAGCATTGCAATGCGACAGCCGAACTCTAGAAATAGAACTGAAACTACTGGTGAGGCCAGAATTCACATTCTCCGAAGGTGAAGAGAGCCAATGTATGGAAGCACCAGCAATGGGAGGCGGTGTTGAAGAATCTCCAAAACCTGGATTCCTGGTGACCTCCGGTCCACCTTCACCGACGGTGAGTATGCCTCTTGGCCTACATTTCCTCCGGTCGTGGACTCCGGCGATCACATGGCCTGCGGCAAAACAGGGAGGAGTGGGGGCAACAGAGGGCCCAGCAGGAACCTCCGGGGAGATGGATGCCTGAATTGGAGGCGTGGTGGCCGATGTCGGAGTATTTGAGAGCTTCTGTTCTCCTTCCTTCGCCTCCAAGACCGCCTCAGGAGCCAAACCATGAAGAGTTTTCTCCGGGGTAGAAGCCAAACAAACCCCAGATCTCAACCCACTCAAAGTTTCAACCTCTCCCCCAAAATCCACCGCAAAACTGAGCTCAGGGCCAGGATTCTTACCGTCCAACGAATTGCCGGAGCTCTGACCCTGCACTTCCAAGCTCGGCTTCCTTCGGTTCCACCTCTGGAGCAGATCAGGTGCCCTGGGCTTGGAGGGCTTCTTCGATTTGATCTGCTTGGAGGCTTCCAAGCTAGGTTTCGATGAATTTTCCTGGGATCCCGGCAACCTGGAAGCCTTCACGAATTTCTTGGAGGCCAGCGTTCTGGGGACTGGAGGAGCCGATCTGGGTGTTCTTTGAAAGGGTTTCGATTTCGGAGGCGCGTCCTTAGAAGAGGAACTCGATAGAAGAAAGCCGAAGCAACCCCCTCTGGGGGCATCGGCGGACCCAGAAGGAGGGGGATAAGCTCCACCGCCACTGAGCTCCTTCAATGGATTTCGGGGACTCGGCTTCTTCTTCGTCTCAGATTTCTTCGCCGGGGTTTCTTCCGAGCTCTTCCTCCCCAGCTTCGAAGGTCGGTTCATGGCGTCTCTTCCCCCTCTCCCAAACCCTGACCCTTGCTCTCATGGAGATAGAGCCGTTGGAGAGGGCAAAAAAAGGGCGTTTTTTTTTGAATTGGGGAACAACGTGGGGGCTCGTCGAGATGCGGTAAAAGTTCGCATTTTTTTTAAAAAATCCCCAGTGCGATGCGAGGTACATTCCAGTGATCGGAACCGTCCATTTGGAGATCTGATCTACTTTTGACGGCCGGATCGGTTGGTGGGACAGAACATGGACGGCAGAGATTGGTTGGCCTCACCTCTTAGCCCCATGTATAGCAAAAACCTCCATTATTGTCTGCTTGCGTTCTTTTAGCGACGGTTATCGGTCAGTCGAGAAGAAGAAGAAGATCATCATTGACAACGACCGAGGAATCGGTAAAACCCCAACTATAATTCCTAGAGACGGTCAAAGCCATAAATTCTTTCGTCCACTCTATTGTTTTGTGGTTTTGTTCGATCTGATTTTTTTTTTTTTTTTTTTTCACTTGAAGAAAAATTTGTGTTTCCGATGTTTAGGTGTGTGAATTTGTTATCAGATTATGCGATGGGGATATCTGTGTCTTTGAGCCCGCCGGAGATGGAAGTGATTGTGTGAGGATCACGTGGCACTGTGCTTAATCTTGGTCATGCATCGGCAGATCGTGGACGTTTGTATGGGATCAAAAATTTTAAATTATATCTCCTAATTAACTTTTTTGGACGAGGTTTTGCATTGCCATAGATTGAAAATATCTATAAGACCCTGGCCATAAAAAATGCTTATATAAATTGCCAACTCCAAAGAGGCGGCTTTACGTATTTCATCAGGATAGGGGTGTCTTCTCTAGCGGAATGCACCAATGAATAAATAGTATTTCATCGTAGATCCCCGCTTCCACATTGTTAAAATTATTAATTAAGATATTGATTGATGTTTTAAAACACGTTGCTTATGTTCTTTATTTTTCAATATGTAATGTCACGCCCTAAATCTCAAAATTATAATTTGAGGCCACGACAAGATATTTCACCTAACCATAAATTAATATAACATAATACAACCACTATTATTAGAACAGCTGAAATATTAAATTGAAATATCATATAAAATCATACACACCACCTCAAATCATAAATAGGAAACTGTTTTCCAAATCTACACCTCAAACATTCAGTATCTCAATTAAAATTTAACAATAATATTTTAATGTATACCATTAATCAAAACCAAATATATTAGCCTTTTCTCTATTTACTTTCTCCAAAAAAGTCAGCACCAGTCTAGTTCTCGGTCTATGAATGTAAAAAAAAAATATATGTTTATAACTTAGTACGTAACAAATCCATTTTATATAGTTAGATCACATAAAATTAAATGATTCAACTCAATTATAAATATATATGTCATAGTATAATTGTACAAATAACTTTATGGCAATTACTTTCAACAGCATTCACACACAACAATGATACATTTCATGTTTTTAATAATATACATAAAATGAATGAAAAAATGAAACCAGATTAAAATAGATTATCTAAATTCATGTACTTATACATAAGCCTATACTTAGACATCCAGTTTCTAATTTTCGTTTTATTGACTATGGCCGCGCTTGACCCTTATGGCGCAGGTCACCCCATATTTAACTCTCACAGTCCAAGTCGCTGGTGAAAAAAATATCGAAGGTAGGGATGGACCATAATAGAACAAAGAAGTGCAGGAGAAAGCACTGCATAATGCACGTTATGGTTGGAAATTCTATGTTATAGTTGGAAAAACCGTATTCATAACTGTTGTTATCCTGTAACAACACATAGTTTCTACATGCAAGAAATTAATTAGTGATCCAGTAAAAGAAAATCCAAACTTATTAATTTGTCCGAGAACTGTATACAAAGTTAGTTACATATTATTTCCAGAATTAACTTGTTAAAATTTACTTTCTTATAGTTGGAATGCAAGTATAACCATGTATGTGAAAAGAAATGGAGTTAGCATCAAATGCACTCTAATCTCATTTCGACAAAGATATGGATGAATTAAGAACATCATCATGCTACGTTTACATCATGTAGACTTTAGTTGGTTGCTCAATGTAAATACTTATATGAAATCGAAGAGAGCATTTATTTTATTACCAATGAAAGGTATAGAGACGCATATATTGACCGCCAAGGACACGACCCTCCTTAATCCACTGGATCATTACCAACATATAGGTCCAACTTAGATGTACTAGAGAAATATGAAACCAGCTTCTCGTATTCCTTTCAACACTTTTGCCGGATTCTCCAGCATAATGCAGCAGCTTTTGGAGTTCAATATTTCCTACCAGGATATTTGCCAGCCCAAAGAGGCTTCCTGTTGAGCATGAACTTAACCACCCTTTCCTCTCTCACTAACAGTTCAATGCGGAGGGTTCTGATGAAGACAAGCAGTCCGAACATTGGTTTTGCTCTTGGCAAAGTTCTCTCCAACATCACATTTCTATGAATGTTTCTGCTGGATTATCACCAGCTCTTCTGATCATATATTTTCCTCCCAAGACACAATTGTGGGATGCTCCACGAATGAAGCAGCCTGGAGGCCACCTTACTGGTTCTTTCCAGCATATTTGGGAGCCCAGATAGGCTTCGGTTGGCTGTGAAACTTAACTAGCCTATTCCTGCCCATCACCAGTCCAACGAGCCCTTAGATTGGCTTCAGGCAAATTATGGGCGCGGGCTTGGCAGCACATCTACTTGCATGCGAACAAAGAGCCCCATTGGCAATCACATCGAAGCAACGAGAGATGGGCAACATAACCTGGTCATGAGCCAGTTTATCACCATCCATTTGTTTGGCGCTGACGTAACGTGCGGTATATGTTATAAGTTCATGCACTCAAAAGTAATATTTGTTGAATTTTATTTGAACTATTGGATCCAAGGGGCAGAAGCAAAGAAACATCTGAAATTGTGAAAGAAAACAAGAAAGAAACATATATAGAATGCTATCAAAAGAAAATGCTATAGGATATGATGCCATATCATGGAGGAACTCATGAGCTATGAAGAATATATGTGAAATTAAGAAGTAGAGATGCCATCAAATAATCAATACAATTTCATCACCCCAGGAACATGTACTACTTTGCTATCAATTTCTATCTAAGTTTGTTAGGGAAGCTCTGAAACTGACCGATACGGGAATAAACTTCATCTAATCTATGCTATATATTGGAAAGCATGAAGTTGAGGCTGTATAACTTGATAACTTTATAAATGCAATTCATCGATCCTCAAAAAAAAAAAAAAAAATGTAGGAGGTGCTTGGTTGAGTGGGTAGAGGTCCGGAATTAGAATAAGAATGGATGACTCTCATTCCAACCGCTTGATTGGAGAGAATCCCATTCCGATTTCGATTCTAGGATGAAATGGAAATAGTCCAATCTACCTAAAACTTAATCTCCATTCTTTCCTACGGATTCAAATTTTTATTTTCATTTCGATTTCGGTCATGAATCAAATACTTCAGAGAATTAGGCTATTCTAATTTCGATTCCAATCCATAATAAATTCCTCATAAGCTCATCTAACCGCTCCTATAATTATAAATTTAAATAAATCTCATAAGAAATATTATAATAGTAATCATACCCTAGTTATTACTTATAAAAATTCTTTCGATCGGAATATTCATCAGCCTGCCCTTCTTGTCCATATAATTTGATCGAAAGATGTTGCTATAGTTGGGCATCATCCCATCTCTCGTCAGCTATAACAATCAATTAGCTTATTAGAAACATATACAAAAACTATAATTCAATAACTTATAAACTAAATGGTCAAAATTTATTACCTCTCTATGCACATGACTACTCCTGAGTAATCCAGTTCTGACGAGATATAGTCTAAAAAGTATTTAAATCATATAAGTTAAAATCAAATATAATTTATCAGTATAATAAAAAATTTATAAATTATAAATTAAATCTAAAACTCTTAGTTCCTCCAATGCCTGACCTGAAGGAACCAGATCTAGGATTTTACAGGTAGATCTTGAAAACTTTTTCAAAATCTTGTAGCGGAAGACTTAAATAAATTAAATATTTATTTAAATAAATATATAAATATCTAAATCTCAGATATATTATATGATCAAGGCATGATATTAAATCAGAAATTAAAATCAAATAAGAAAGTAAAAGGTTGATCAAATCAACCTAGATCTACACTACATCAAATGCAAGTATGAAGTTTATAGATCAGATGTATTATCTGAGCAAGTTTAGATGTTCTAACGTGCTGATCTAGGCCTAAGGATGAAGTCACAAGCCGCACATGTATCCGACCTCTAAGAGTCATCCACATGAGCCTACAATCTCTGATCTGAAGTCCGATGCAGAAAATCAGCACAGCATGCTAGTACTGTGCTGATCCTTCTTCGACGGTCGATCCGATGCTCCCTTCTTCGAAAATTGGACTCTCCAAAATATGAGAAGAAAGATGAGAGTTTGCTGATCCGAGACTCTCTCAAAAAAATTTAAAAGAAAAGAGGAGAGATAGAAAATAAAACAACCATAGAAGAAGATCCTCTTCTTCTTCTCTTTTCTCTCACCTAGATACCTAGTTTTGTGCCTATGGAACCCCCACGCCCAAGGACCCTCTTCCTTTGATTTTTGCACACCCCAAACCTCTCCCAAAGCTCTATATTTCATAAAAAAATTAAAATAAAATTTATTCAATAAATGAAGAAAAAGAAGAATCCAAGTTAGGTCAAATTTTTAGACTAGGAATATCCAAACATGGAAAGTTGTTGGGGCACCCAAGAGTTGGACGCCTCCTCCATAATTTTTGGCATGGACCAGAAAGGAAGGGCGCACAAAAAAGAAGATTATTTTTATGAAATAAGAGAAGAATTAATTAAAAGAGGGGGGCACTCAAGAAAAGATGTTTTGGTCAACAAGGATTCTATCTCATAGAATCTTAAGCAAAACCAATTCCTCCTTTGACTTGGTCTTCCACCTAACTTCCAAATATGACTTGGAGGGATAGAGGGGGCATGAAAATCAGGAAGAAAAGAATTTTTCACAAAAAATATCTAAAAAGTAGGTATGGAGGGTGTTGGGACCAGGGTGGTGCAAGGAGATAGGGAGTCCTAGTCACACTAGGATTCTTATTTTGATTTGGTCAAACAAGATCTTTTTATCAAATAAAATCAAGATTAAACCAACCCAATTAAATAAGACTCTAATTTATTTAAGAACTTAATTAAATTAGATTTAATTCTAATTTATTTTTTAATTAAATTAGAAAATTGGGTTAATCCGAGTCCTAGTTAGACTAGGACTAGTTCTTTCTTGTACTTGGCTTATCCAATAAACCAATTGGACTTAATCCAATTAAGTCCAAACCAAATTTAATTAAATTAAATTTAATTAGACTTAATCTCAGCCTATTAGCTTAATCAAATTAAGTTAATTAATAATCTAATTGCTAATCAATCCTCCTACAATACTTGCACTAGGTTAAATACCAATCGTATTAATTGTTTAACCCTAGAACGATTCTTAATCGTTGATCAATTATCTGACCAGATCGTAAGCTTTAATGTGTGTGATCTCATAGATCTGAACCTAAGTCGGTAGCACAAAAATAAATTTTTGTACCAATCGAAGTGACCATCTAGCAATGATACCTAACGATCGGATAGGTCGAAGGTGTAGAACACCATTCTTAGAACCCATGCGGATATAGTTTCTATATAATTCATCCTCTTGACTATAATGCTCGTAGGACACATCAGAGTTTAACTGTCAACTCTGATCAGGTTGTCCACATTGTATTTTAAAATACCAAATCCATCTGATGGATTATCCTGACCAAAGTTTTGCTATATTGAAATATAGTGATACATTCTTCTCCAACTCTTGGAGTGGTCAATTTTATCTTGATCACACTCCAACTTCGTAAGTACTTGACCATGCCCAGAAGCCTTCCATTGCTAAATTAAAAATTCAATTAGTCCGGTACCAAAGCACAGTGAGTTGCTTGCAAGTCACTGAGGTGATCTCAGGTCTAAGAGATACTTATACCTATATCCCATCAGAGATATTCTAGATAGCAGAATGCTTTGGAGTTGGTCATGTTCAATGACGATGTACCCATACATCTCACCTGTATGCCATACCGGTGTCTCCACAAACCTTGGTTAAGAGGATAATCAATTTATATGGCATATAGCGACCTATGCTCGATAGACGCTGTCGTCCTAATTAATAGTCTATCATTTGATCGTGAACAAATTTAAAGACTAATCGATAAATTCTCTCTTTATTGAAACTAAATAGTCCTAAGGACTTCATCACAATAATGGAGTTTATTAGAAGATGTAAACTTATGATGAAAAAGATGCAAAAATATTTTTTATTAATTAATAAATTAATTACAATATCTCAACCATCAATAACTGATGATTGGCTTTGGAACATCATTTCCAATAACTCCCACTTATCTTAAAGTCACTCAGCATAGTATCTAATACCCATGTTCGACTTATGGTTGTTGAACTCCTTGATTGCCAAGGCTTTAGTGAAGGGATCGGCTAGGTTCTTCTTTTCGTCGATCTTCTGAAGGTCGATGTCATCATGATCCATGATCTTACGGACCAAATGGAAGCGACGCAGAATATGCTTTGTTCGCTGGTGTGCCTTCGATTTCTTTACCTGAGCTATGGCGCCAGTGTTGTCATAGTAGAGCAGAATTGGACCATCAATAGAGGGTACTACTCCGAGCTTGATGATGAACTTTCTTAACCACACAGCTTTTTTTGCTGCATCTAATGCTGTCTTATACTCTGCTTCGCAAACAGAGTCAGCCACTGTATGCTGCTTGAAATTTTTTCAGCAAATTGCTCTACCATTTAGAGTAAAGATATGCTCCGATACACTTTTACTGTCATTATAATCAGATTGAAAGTTGGAGTCTGTAAATCCCATAAGCTTCAGATTTGACTCATCATAAACCAACCATTGGTCTTTAGTATTTCTCAAATACTTAAAGATGATTTTAACCATCTTTCAGTGATTTTCTCTAGGGTCAGACTGGTATCTACTCACTACTTCTAGTGAGTATGCCACGCCTGATCTCATACATATCATTACATACATAATAGATCCCATTATCGAAGCATATGAAATTCTATTCATACGTTCTCTCTCTTCAGGAGTTGTCAGACAATCCTTCTTAGAGAAATTTTTTTTTTGATCTATCGGAAGGTAGTCCTTTTTGGAATTCTCCATGCTGAACCTCTTCAGCACAGTTTCTATATAAGTGGATTGGGATATACCAAGCATCCTTTTAGATCTATTCCTATAGATCTTCATCCCTAGGATGTAGGATGTTTCATCCAAGTCCTTCATGGAGAAATGTGATGACAACCAGACTTTTATTCCTTATAGTGCGGGGATGTCATTCTCGATTAAAAGAATATCATCCACATACAAAATAAAGAATACCACTACTGGACCATTTGCCCATTTATAAATGCAGGATTCTTCTTCGTTCTTAACAAAGCCATACATTTTGATCACTTTATTAAAACACATGTTCCAACTCCGAGATGCCTGCTTCAATCCATAAATGGATCTCTAAAGCATGCACACCTTGAACTCATCTATGGATGTGAATCCTTCAGATTGTATTATATACACCTCTTCGATCAGCTCTCCATTTAGAAAAATTATCTTCACATCCATTTGCCAGATCTCATAGTCCAGATGGACAGCAATGGCAAGCATGATCCGAATGGACTTGAGCATTGCCACAGGAGAGAATATCTCGTTATAGTCAATACCATAATGTTGATGATATCCCTTGGCAATCAGATGGGCTTTATAGATCTTCACCTTTTTGTCTGCATCCCTCTTCCTTTTGAAGACTCATTTATACCTGTTGGAAATAAACCTCGCTCCCGTCGAAGTCCAGTATGATGCTTAGCCTAATACAATCGATAATCATGGAAGAGCTTCATTCAAGAATTCCTCCTCCAGTGATCGAACTCCTTCAGTAGTCAAACTCTTCAGACGGTCGAATCCAACCGAACTCCTCCAACAGTCAAACCCTAGTCGAACTCCTTCCAAACTTCTTCATCAGTCGGGCCCCTCCAGCAGTCAAACTCTTTTTGAATTTCTCCTTCAGTCAAGTTCCTCCAGGAGCCGAACTCCTTCTAGATTTTTTCAGAAGCCAAACTTCTTCCGAACTTTTTCTTCAATCGGATTTCTATAGGAGTTGAGCTCCTTTCGAACTTCTTCTTCGGTCGAATTCTGAATGTCTGCTTCCATCGGATGGTTACGACTGCCATTATCAGTCTGACGATATCTCTCTCTCCATAATAAATTCCACGTGGTTCACGATCAGACAGTATGGCTGCCATTATCAGTCTAGCGACATCTCTCTCTATAATAAACTTCATGCGGCCTATGACCAGATGGTATGGCTGTCACTATCAGTCTGACGATACCTCTCTCTCCATAGCAAATCTCATGCGGCCTGCTACCGGATGGTATGGCTGTCATCATTAATTTGCTATAGGCTCCATCTATAAAAAGGGACCCTCCAGATATATTTTTTCTAAGCTTTCTTTTTTTTAAAATTCTACCAAACTCTTTTCTGAGCATTCTATTTCTGTTGGTCAGAAGAGCTGACTTGATCATCAAAGGATCCTGCCAGAGCCACCACCACCAACTTCGGATGGAACTTTATTTTGTAGGTCACCGATGGTGATCTTCCTCATCGGTGACCTCATCTTCCTCGACTTTAGTTCGATCCGACGTCAACCAGATTCTACACCAATAGAATTGACACTAGAGGAAGGATCCTCTATTCCTGAGATACCCTTATTCTTAAAGAAGTGCTCAGTCGACTCTACCGATCTTTTTCTTCAAGGTTCATCTCCATCATCTTCCTCAATTCCAAGAAATACCTCCAAAGAAGGTGACTATTTGGAGATCTATCATTTTTGTCGTCAGGTCTGAGTCAGATCCATCTATTCCTACTCCATCATCGGTGCTTCAACCCCCACCTCCAACGACGACTATGGTAGATTTGGAGCAGTTTAACCTGCTGATGCAGTGGATTCAGAGCCTTATCAAAATGGTGCAGGCCATGCGGCAACCTTCAGTGGTGGTTTCACCAAAAAATCTACTTTCAGGATGTTAAAAACTGATCCTAAGGAGGAGCACTTAGGCTAGCATACCCACACCCCTAGGAAGGAGAAATAGAGAGCAAAGGATCTATGTTCGGATCATGATTCTCCTCTGAAAGAGATATTTTTCATATATAGTCGGAAGCCATCCAAGATCTACGATTGAGATGACATCCTTGGTCGAAAACTACGAAAGATGGACCGATGGATTAAAGAACTTCACCACATCGTCCCGACTTTTCATGACGATGTCTGCACCGATCCTCCTTTCTCTCGCCAAATTATGTAAGAACCCATTCTGTCGAACTTCAAATTTTTCCAACTTGAAAGCTATGATGGAACCTCTGACCCAGTCGATCACTTGGAGGCCTTCTGAATCATGATGCTGCTCCATGGCGCACCAAACGCCATATTATGCTGAGCTTTTTCATCTACCTTAAAGAGAGCAGCAAAAAACTGGTACTCGATATTGAAGCCAGGTACGATCTTCTCTTTTGATCAGATGAGTCATTAGTTTGCGGCTTACTTCGTCAGCAGCCGACGTCCGTGCCAAGGTTCAGATTCCTTGATGAATATCAAGCAGAAGAAGGGAGAATCCATTCGAGCTTATGTCACCCGATTTAATGCTGATGCATTGAAGATTCAAAATTTAGACCAGTCTGTTGCAATGACCGCACTCAAGGATGGCCTTCAGAAGAACAATTTGCTATTCTTCCTGGAGAAGAAGTATCCTAGGAACTTTGCCGATCTGCTAGCTCGGACTGAGGGATATGTCCATTTGGAAGAAGCCTTTAAGTTGAAAGATGAAGAAGCCATAGGAGAGCGGTGGACAGACGAGTCTAATAGATCTACCGCTGATGGAGGGCCGAATGAAGTTCGACCACGCTCACGGACTCTCTCCGAGTGTAAGCAAGCCTGAACCCCTTCTCGAGCTCATCATCAAAGAAGCCTCGATAGAAGGGCACGAAGAAGTTCTCCCTCCAAAAGGTTCCACAACTACGGCCCCCTTAATGCTCCTAAAACTCAAGTTCTAAAGAAAATTAAGAATCAACTACCAAGATCAGAAGAATTATGATCTTTTTCAAATAAGTACAATCGAAGCAAGTACTGTCTCTACCATCATGACTACGATCACGATACTGAAGAATGCATTCAGCTCCGAGATGAAATCGAGAAGCTTATTAGGAGAGGCTGGCTGGATCGATTCCTCAGACGCCAGCCTGAAGCAAGAGAAGATTGACCAAGGGCGCTGTCGTAGCCAGAACTACCAATGAGGAAGGAACAACAAGAAGATCGACCGTCTCTCAGTATCATTAATACTATCTCTAGGAGACTTAGTGTTTCGATGAGCCGCCATCTCTTAGCCTCAAAGTCAGAAAAAGTTTGCCCCAAATTAGGAAGGCTAGTATGAAATAGATGAGATCGTTTGGCATGAAACTTATCATCTAAAGGAGCTCGGAGGAATAATGCTTCCACAATCTTGAAATTAAAAAAATCTGAGGATGTACTACTAATAATTTTTCTTTAATAAAACTTCTTCATTTTAATATTATTATTTCTTGATGTAAAAATTATGTGATGATAGAAAAGAAGCAATCAATAGTGGTAATGTTAGGAACAGAAGGAGAACCTCATCTTAACATGAGCAAGTCGAAGGCCTTCAATCTCGGTTGGAGATAAGATCTTCCTCAAGCTCCAACATCTACATCAATAGAAGATAAGATCTCCTTCAATCTCAATTGAAGATAAGATCTTCCTCGAGCTTCAACTTTAATGACAACCTCAGCTGGAGATAAGATCTTCCTCAAGCTCCAACGTCTATGTCAATCGAAGATAAGATCTTCTTCAACCTCGGTTGGAGATAAGATCTCTCCCGAGCTTCAATGTCCATGTCAATAGAAGATAAGATCTCCTCCGAGCTCCAACATCTACGTCAATCGTAAGATAAGATCTCCTTCAACCTTGGTTGGAGATAAGATCTCCTCCAGCTCCAACGTCTACGTCAACAGGAGATAAGATTTTCTTCAATCTCGGTTGGAGATAAGATCTCTTTCGAGCATCAATGTCTACGTCAATCAGAGATAAGATCTTCTTCAACCTCGATTGGAGATAAGATCTTCTCCGAGCTCCAACGTCTACATCAATAGGAGATAAGATCTTCTTCAACCTCGGTTGGAGATCAGATCTCTTTCGAGATTCAACTTCAACGACAACCTCGATTGGAGATAAGATCTCTCCTGAGCTCCAACTTCAATGCCAACAGGAGATAAGATCTTCTTCAACCTCGACTGGAGATAAGATCTCCCCGAGCTTCAACGTCAATGTCAACAGAAGATAAGATCTCCTTCAACCTCGGCTGGAGATAAGATCTCTCTCGAGCTTTAACTTCAACGTCAATCTCTGCTGGAGATAAGATCTCTCCTGAGTTTCAATTTTAACCTCGGCTGAAGATAAGATTACCCCCAAGCTTCAATGTCAACACGAGATAAGATCTCCTTCAACCTTGGTAGGAGATAAGATCTTCCTCCGAGCTTCAATCTCAATGGATGCGGAGCCTAGAAAATGACTTCGATAGTCATCTTTTCTGTACTCCCTTTCTTCGAATTTTAAACTCGAGAGTGGAGAAACTATTATTAAAGATAAACCCCACTCCCATCGAAGTCCAGTCTAATACTTAGCCTAATGCAATCAGTAATCACGAAAGAGCTTCAATCGAGAATTCTCTTTCCAACGGTCGAACTCCTTCAGTAGCCAAACTCCTCTGACGGCTAAACCAACCAAACTTCTCCAATGGTCGAACCCCAGCAGAACTCCTTTTAGACTTCAGTTGAACTCCTCTCAGACTTCTTCATCAGTCGGGCCCCTCCAGCGGTCGAACTCCTTCTGAATTTCTTCTTTAGTCAAGTTCCTTCAAAAGTTGAATTCCTTCCGAACTTCTTCTTCAGTCGGATTTCGATAGGAGCCGAGCTCCTTTCAGACTTCTACTTCAATCAAATTTTGAATGCCCACTTCCACCGAACGGTTATGACTACCATTATCAGTCTAGCGATACCTCTCTCTCCATAACAAATCCTACATGATCCACAATCAGATGGTATGACTGTCATTATCAGTCGGACGATACCTCTCTCTCCATAATAAATCCCACATGGCCTATGATCAGACGGTATGGCTGTCACTATCAGTCTGACGGTATCTCTCTCTCCATAGCAAATCTCACACGGCCCACTATCAGATGGTATGACTGTCACCATCAATCTGCTATAGGCTCCATCTATAAAAAAAAACCCTCCAGATATATTTTCTCTAAGCTCTCTTCTCCTTTCTAAAACTCTATCGAACTCTTTCTTGAGCACTCTATTTTTATTGGCCAGAAGAGCTAACTTGATCATTAGAGGATCCTACCGAAGCCATCACCATCGACTCCAAATAAAACTTTATTTTGCAGATCACCGACAGTGATCTTATCTTCCTCGGCTCCAGCTTGATCCTATGTCAACCAGATTCTGCACCAACAACACCCAATAGATTTAATCCCTTCAGATGGGTCAACTAATATCCATACATCATTGACCTTCATGGAATCCATTTTGGATCTCATGGCTTCTAGCCATTTCTCAGAGTCGGATCTCTGCATCGCATCCATATAAGTGATCGGATCCTCATCATTCTCATCGAGTTTGATGGAATCATCATCCTGGATCAAAAATCCATAGTATCTATCTAGATGGCATGGTACTCTACCAGATCATCTTAATGGTACAGGTTTACTAGTCTTCCAATCTGATCTGATCAAATCTGACTTAGGTTCAACATTCTGTGTTGGACTTTCTACCTATTGAACTTCATCAAGTTCAACCTTAGAGGCAACAGTTTCTTCATCAAAAAACTTCTTTTCCAAAAAGATTGCCCTATGGCTAACGAACACATTTTATTCATCAGCATGGTAGAAATAGTATCCTTTGGTCTCTTTTGGATATCTTGTAAATGTATACTTATCAGACCTAGGTCCAAGTTTGTCTGTAACTAACCGTTTGACATAAGTCAGGCACCCCCAAACCTTAAGATGTGAAAATGCTGGCTTACGCCCTTTCCATATTTCATATGGGATTTTAACTATAGACTTACTTAGAATCCTATTTAATAGATAATAAGTCGATTCGAGTGCATATTTCTAGAAGAATATTGGCAAGCTGGCAAATTCCATCATGGATCAGATCATATCTAACAAAGTCCGATTCCTTCTTTTAGACACACCATTATGCTGTGGTGTTCCAGAATGAGTCTATTAGGAAAGAATTTCATTCTTTCCTAGATATGTGAGAAACTCATCAGAAAGATATTCTCCTCCTCGATCAGATCGAAGAGTTTTAATACTCTTTTTGATTTATTTTTTCTACTTCACTTTAGAATCGTTTGAACATTTTAAAAGAATCCAATTTATGTTTCATCAAATAGACATATCCATATCTGGATAGATCATCTGTGAAAGTGATGAAGTAGATATATCCATCTCTGGCACTTGTGCTTATTGGTCCACATACATCAATATGTACTAGACCTAAGAGCTCATTGGCTCTCTCACTTTTTCTAGTAAAAGATGACTTGGTCATTTTACCAAAAAGATAGAATTCATAGGTTGAAAGTGATTCACAATCATTGACTTTGAGAATTTTCTCTTGAGTCAATCTGTTTATCCTGTTCTTATTTATATGACCTAGTCTACAGTGCCATAAGTAGATATCTGATATACTATTTAATCTAGGATGCTTACTAGTAGAATAGACTATATTAACTGGTTGTGATAACATATATACATCATTATTCAATTATCCATAGAAAGCAGTAACACCATTCACAATGACATTATAAATTTATTTTTTTATTGAAATTTCATAATTGTTCATGGCCAAAAGGCCTATAGAAATGATATTTAAAAAGAAACTAGGATAGAAATGACAATCACTAAGAACAACGGTATGAGATTCAAATACAAGTTTCAAAATTTTTAAAGCTAGAATTGAAATTGATCTTCCATCTCCAATGTTCAAAAATCTCTCATCTTGCTCGAATCTTCTACTGACCTGCAACCCCTACAACAAATTACAAATATGGTAAGGGCTATCGATATCCAATATTCAGTCAGTAATATCATAAATAGAAAAATTATAAGAAGTTATCATATAAATACTTTGCCCAGCAACAACTTACTTCTTTCTCTGCCTATTCGGATCCAAGGAGGCAATGTACTGAGGATAGTTCCTCTTTCAGTGCCTCCGCTTCTTGCAAAAGAAGCATTCGATTTGACTCTTATCGAGCCTGATCTTTAGGGTCTGAGCCTGCACAGGTGTCCTAGCATGAACATGCACCTTCTTGGCTTTCTTCTTCTTATTCTTCTTTTCTTTTTCAAAGGATCGAGAACAAGAAGATGAACCTTCCACTAAATTCACCAACTTCTTATGGAGTTGGTGATCCTTCTCAAAGTTCTGAAGTAACCCCAGTAACCCATGGTAGTCCACTTCAGGCTTTGACATTCTATAATGTGTAAGAAATGAGAGATAAGACTTGGACAGCGAGTTCAGTATTATATCTTTTCTAAATTGTTTGTGTAAGAAAAAGCTGAGCTTGCTCAAGTATTCTATCAGCTCGATCATGTACAATACATGATCAATAATAGAGGCACCATCCCACATTCTGACGTTGAAGATGGCACTAGTCTTATGCCTCTCAACATCATTGGATGTGCCAAAAGAATTCTCCAATACTTGAAGCATTTCATTTGACTGAGTTGTCTCAAACCTGTGACTAAACTCATCGCTCATCGCAGCCAGCATAATGCAATGCACTGTGATTCGATTACTGAGCCACTTTTGATAAGTATCTCTGATTATTTCATGTGCATTGGTAGCTGGCTCCTCAGGTATAGGATCCGTCAGCACATATAGGATCCATTCATGCTCCAAGATAATCTTCAACTTTTGGTACCAGCTATCGAAGTTGGATCCTACCAACTTATCATTGTCCAACAATGATTGAAGCGATAGAAAAGTGGCTATGTCTGCACAAAAAAAAATCAAAATTTAATTAGTAATTGATTCATTAAACCTAAAGATTTAGACTTTAATCAAAAAAATTCTTCTACTATTTTATTCGAATTGGTAGTCTCTACCTTCAATTCGAGAACTAATTCTAATTTCTTAGTGGATACTAGAATCCACATAGACTGTACACAAGCCTAACTTTGGTTGGTCCATCCATGTACATTTAAGGATAGGTTCATAACCAATTATTTTTCTAAATAATTTTTAGTAATTAAATTTTGCCCCAGGCCCTGATCAGTTGGCTTTGGCTTTCTTAAAAAAGAGTCTAGTTAGGTCCAACCATTAATATGACCATACTTGACCCATTCAACCAATAAATGATCAGGCCCAACTTTGATTGGCCCATCTAACCATCATTTAGAAAGATGTATTCAAGAGATCATATAATGAATGATAATTCCATCAACTGATAAGCACCAGGCCTTTGGGCCTCCAATGATTATCTAACTGATGGACTCATTATCATCCACTTTAATGGAAGACTATGATCTAGTTATTATATAACTATGTCATTTTAGAAATTTAATAATTTTAGAGAATTTATTATAGAAATGAGTAGGTCAGATTAACCAGCTCGTCATGATTCTTCCACTAACTTTACTAAGTTAGCTTAAGAAAGATCATTAATAGGCTAGTCTAGAAGAACCTAAATCAGTCAAACTGATTTACCTAGCTGATATGGATTAGCTCGAATAGTCAAGCGATCCGATCAAAACATAATCTCACCAAGAGGTCAGGTAAGTTCGATCAGTGGAAGGGTCTGCCAGACTTGCCTTAGACACCATCAGAAATGGCCAGATAAGCGGATTGCTAATTAAAAATTACTAGTCTAATTTACCTTAGATACCAACTGGTTTAATTAGTTTCAATTAGATCAACCTAATAGTTCATACTAGACCGTGTAGCCGGGAATCAAATCCATCTTGGATCTTGTTAAAGACATAGACTTGATCAACTACAACTATTGTAATTGATCTACAGAATTCTTGACCTCATCTAAGACAATAATTGATTAGATTTAATCAATTCTCTAATTAAGTTCATTCTTTAAACTAACACATTTATGATGATTAAAATTAGATTAAAATATTTTTAATCAGATCATAAAATCTCTTAGATCTAATCTAAAATTTTATGATCAATATTTTAGATCAATATATACTAGGACAATCTATTCACTGTAAGGAATAAACCTTATATCAGGACAACCTTATGACAGTCCATGCAATTTAAAATATTTTATTTTATTTTATTTTTTAATTTTAGATTTAATAATTAGATTATAAATTAGATCTAATTTAAGAAATAATTTAGACATGCACAAAAATTATGTAATACCAACCTAGGCTCTGATACCAATTGAAGGAATCAGATCTAGAATTTTACAGGTAGATCTTGAAAACTTTTTCAAGATCTTACAGCGAAAGACTTAAATAAATTAAATATTTATTTAAATAAATATGTAAATACCTAGATCTCAGATCTATTACATGATCAAGGCATGATATTAAATCAAAAATTAAAATCAAATAAGAAAGTAAAAAATTGATCAAATCAACCTAGATCTACACTACATCAAATGCATGTATGAAGTTTATAGATCAGATCTATTACCTGAGCAAGTGTAGATGTTCTAACCTTACTAATCCAGGCTTGAGAATGAAGTCATAAGTCACACATACGTTCGACCTTTAGGAGTCGTCCACACGAGCCTACGATCTCTGATCTGAAATTCGATGTAGAAAATCAGCACAGTATGTTAGTACTGTGCTGATCCTTCTTCGACATCGATCCGATGCTCCCTTCTTCAAAATTTGGATTCTCCAAAATATGAGAAGAAAGATAAGAGTTTGCTGATATGAGACTTTCTCAAAAAAACTCAAAAGAAAGGAGGAGATATTGAAAATAAAATAGCCCTAGAAGAAGACCTCTTCTTCTTCTCTTTTCTCTCACCTAGACACCTAGTTTGGTGCCTATGCAACCCCCATGCCCAAGGATCCTCTTCCTCTGATTTTTGCACACCTCAAATCTCTTCCAAAGCTCTGTATTTTATAAAAAAATTAAAATAAAATTTATTCAATAAATAGAGAAAAAGAAGAGTCCAAGTTAGGTCAAATTTTTAGACTAGGAATATTCAAACATGGAAAGTTGTTAGGGCGCCCAAGAGTTTGATGCCTCCTCCATAATTTTTGGCATTGATCAGCAAGAAAGGGTGAACAAAAAAAAGATTATTTTTATGGAATAAGAGAAGAATTAATTAAAAGAGGGGGCGGCACTCAAGGAAAGATGTTTTGGTCAACAAGGATTCTATCTCATAGAATCCTAAGCAAAACCAATTCCTTTTTTGACTTGGTCTTCCACTTAACTTTTAAATATAACTTGGAGGAAGAGAGGGGGCATGAAAATCAGAAAGAAAGGGATCTTTTATGAAAAATATCTAAAAAATATGTATGAAGGGCATTGGGACCAGGGTGGCACAAGGAGATAGGGAGTCCTAGTCACACTAGGACTCCTATTTTGACTTGGTCAAACAAGATCTTTTAACCAAATAAAATTAAGATTAAACTAATTTAATTAAATAAGATCCTAATTTATTGAAGAACTTAATTAAATTAGATTTAATTAGATTTAATTCTAATTTATTTTCTAATTAAATTAAAAAATTGGGTTAATTCGAGTCCTAGTTAGACTAGGATTAGTTCTTTCTTGCACTTGGCTTATCCAATAAACCAATTGAACTTGATCCAATCAAGCTCAAACTAAATCTAATTAAATTATATTTAATTAGACTTAATCTCAATCTATTAGCTTAATCAAATTAAGTCAATTAGCAATTCAATTGCTAATCGATCCTCCTGCAATACTTGCATTAGGTTAAACACCAATCGTATTAATTGTTTAAACCTAAAATAATTTTTAATCATTGATCAACCATCCAATCAGATTATAAGCTCTAATGTGTGTAACTTCATAGATTTGAACCTAAGTCGGTAGTATAAAAATAAATTTCTGTATCAATCAAAGTGACTATCTAGCAATGATACCCAATGATCGGATAGATCGAAGGTGTAGAACACCATCCTTAGAACCAATGTGGATATAGTTTTCATATAATTCATCCCCTTGATCATAATGCTCATAGGATACATCAGAGTTCAATTGTTAACTCTGATCAGGTTGTCTACATTGTATTTCAAAATTTTAAATACATCTGATGGATTATCCGGACCAAGATTTTGCTATATTAAAATACAGTGATACATTCTTCTCCAACTCTTGGAGTAGTCAATTCCATCTTGATCACACTCCAACTTTATAAGTATTTGACTGTACCCAAAAGCCTTTCGTTGCTAAATTAGAAATTCAGTTAGTCCGGTATCAAAGCACAGTGAGTTGTTTGCAAGTCACTGAGGTGATCTCAGGTCTAAGGGATACTTATACCTATATTCCATCAAAGATATTTTTTGATAGCAGAATGCTTTGGAGTTGGTCATATTCAATGATGATGTATCCATACATCTTATCCGTATGCCATACCAGTATCTTCACACACCTTGGTTAAGAGGACAATCAACCTATATGGCATATAGCGATTTATGCTCCATAGACGCTGTCATCCTAATTAATAGCCTATCATTTGATCGTGAATAAATTTAAGGACTAATCGATAAATTCTTTTTTTATCGAAACTAAATAGTCCTAAGGACTTTATCACAATAATGAAGTTCATTAGAAGATGTAAACTTATGATAAAAAAAGATGCCAAAATATTTTTCATTAATTAATAAATTAATTACAATATCTCAACCATCAACAGGCTGACAATTGGCTTTAAAACATAATTTTTAACATGACCATCTCCTCCCACTAACCCAGGGGATAGTCTTGAATCTAAGGAATAAGCTTTTTAGTGTTCCTATAGTGCTTTAGCCACCCTCTATGGAGTTTGATCTTGTAGTTCTGGTACAACTCTTTAATTTTTTTCAATCGAGCATCTCGAGCCCTCTCATGATATAGAAAGCTGTATCTTCTTTGTACAAAATTATCAGAAGTTAGTTACTAAATTATTCTAATTAAACATAGTAAAATATATCAAATGCATAAATATAATTAATATACGCTTATCCATATCTCTTTTCATGTCCGACATCCATCAATCATCTGTTTATAGACAGTATTGGAATGATGTTGGATCGTCTCATAAGTACTTCGAAAAAAAAATGCATCTTTCATACGGTCTCCTCTATTGGCCTTCCCTCTTGATCGTACTCCATCATGATCTGATGTGAGTGGTTCCACACATGCAGCATGCATGTGGGACTGCAAAATATTCTATTAGATGATGCACCTACAATAAAAATATATTTGAACATATAAAATATACAATAACTATATAAAAATAAATAAATAATTAACATAATAAAAATCTACTCTCATAAGGATCATGCGACGTGGATGCCAGTGGAGTTAGATCGATGGATGAAATATGTACCGGAGATGCATAGACTTTTGATGTAGCTGCCAATGGAGGCTCAAATATGCTGGTGGAAGGAGTATGTGCCATCGAAGCCAAAATCGATGCGAAGGTGGATGGAGTATGTATTAGCAACAGCTTAGATGTTGAGCTCTATATAGTCCATCGAGGGATTGGGGTGAAAATTAAATGGCATTTTGATGCCATCGTGACCAACAACGTTAATGAACATTAATAATATTAATTTTTTTTTTAAATTCTTTTATTTTTAAGGTATGATTTTTGCTATGCTAGTTGGATCTCTGCTATTTATTTTTTAGTATAATATCTATATTATTTATTTCTGTGCTTGTAATCAATCTATATTTTTCTACTAGTTTAATATAGAATCTGCTCTTAAAGTGGTCTATGATCAATCTACGGAAAGACTATCTTGCTGGGGGAAACATATTCAGTTCTGACTGTTATCCTGCCTGAAATAAGAGGTCATTATGCTATGTTTATTTTAGATTTTAACTAACTAGAGTCTATTTAAATTTTACCATACTTTTACATCATGCTCTATTGATAGGAAAGGTCAAACGGGTATGTGATACTGAGCTTGGTATTCTATAGCATTGCTGGTTATCAAAACACGTATCTGATAGAAAAACAAGCAGTATCCAGAAAATGTCGCATTAAAAATTAATGTTAAGATTTGTGACTTTGTTATAAGTTTATTTTGATTAATTTAGATGATTGTTCTTTCTGATATATCTACATGGATAGGTTGAGCTCATCGTAGATATTATTACAGTATATAACATGGAGGGTTCCCTCCTCCTTCAAGCGGAGCCGCACCGCATATTAGGCATCATCCATGGGGGCATGGAAGTTCAGGTCCTCCATTATCGGAGTCTCATCGATCGTCGGTGGTGCTGCCATCCATTTTAGAGCCATCTCTCCACTTACGGTGCTTGTTGGTGATGGTTGATGTTGTAGGTATATGATGCGATGTTATGATGTGATTGATTTATAGGACTTAAATTATAGTTTAGCTCATCACCGTTTGTTTGCTATACTATCCATTTATGTCGGGTTCACTTGGCTTGGGTTCGATCATACTAGACCAGTTTAAGTTGTGGATGCAGGGACCAAGCTCAATCATAGATCATGATTGAATATTAGATTTATTCAATAAAACTAGGTTATAACCCATGAATTGCATGAGATATGATTTTTTTAAAATAATATTTAATTTTATTTATCTATTTTATTATATCTATTCTATATATTTTAAAAATAATTAAAATAATTAAGAAAGAGCAATAAATAATTTTACTTTCTATCTACCTTCCAAGATTAAGGGAGACTTATGTCTCTAACATTTTAATTATATATCATCTCAAAAGCATCAAGGAGTACTCCTTAGGTTAGTCAAGGTAGAACTTATCTTAATAAATCATAGGATAAATATACATATATACTATTACTATAGATTTTTTGGTCACAATTATGATTATATGTCACTCTTGGAAAAGATAATTACATATGGAATCAATAATCAGTATATATATAAAAACTTCTAGGTAGAAATTGACAGCCCAGAATCCATCGATATGGTCCAGAATCGGCATGATCCAAAACCTGTCGAGGTGGCCCACAACCATCGCCATGGCCCAAAACTTATCGATGAAAGTTCTCTTTAAATATTACAAAAAATTAAAAAATAAAAATAAATAAAAATAAAAATGAGGCTTAGATTCATCATTTAATCATGCATTGCAAAAATACTTTCAATATCCACTACAACTAAACCAAATCGATTGCGAACGATTGACCGCTAAATAGTCATTGGCCATCCAAGATCGTCTTACCATTTATAATTATTAAAATATTTATAGAAGAAGAAAAAAAATAAGAGAACTCAAATTACTAAAATCATATTAAGAATTAACCATTTTTTGACCAAAATCACCACAACCTCTTTATGAAAAAAACTAATTTTTTAAAATATTATATTATAGAAACTAATAAAATAAAAAATAATATAAGACAAGCATTACTTATAACATAAATATATAATAATTATATTATAAATAATTTTTCATAGCCACTTTTTTATTACAAATAACATAATTATTTGATGGATTATTTATTATAATATTATTATAATATTATTATAATATTTATAATAATTATTATAAATATTATTATAAATATTAATAATATTAATAATATTATAATTAATTATTAATATTATTATAAAATTAAAAAAAATTATACCTACTGTGTAGAGGGGGTCACGCAGATTGCAAGTTTCGTTGACGGTAGGGTAGGCCAACGATGGTGCTAGAGGGAAGGGGTAGGCTATAGAAGGTCGAGGCTAAGGGGGTCGAAGCTGGTGGCGGGGCGAGCTCACAGCAGCGCTAGAGAGAAGGGGGTAGTAGGGAACGGTGCTGAGGGAGGTGAGGCCAATAAGGATGGGGTCAGGGCCGAGGGAGGTGGGGCCAGGGCCGAGGGAGGAGGTGGTAGCGAGCGGGCCGATGATAGGATGGATAGCTAGGGCATGGGTTCTTGATCGAAGAGAGAAAGAGAGAGAGGGAGGGTGATGGCACTAGAGGGAGGCAGCCGATGATGGGGTAGGCTAGCAAAGGGACAAGTCAGCAGTGGGGAGGATAGCTAAGGCTCGAGTAGAGAAGAGAGAGAAAAAGTAAATGAGAGAGAAGATGAATTAAAACTCGATGTGTAGGCAAATTTAGTTAAATCTATGACGATGATTTTTGAAACTGCTTCCGTAGATTTATTATAGTGGTTATATAAAATTGCTACTATTTGATCTATAGCAGTGGTTATTAACTACTACAATAGATCCTATAGCAGTAGTTTTTGCAACCACTGCTATAGATGGATAATATAAATTTTTTTCATATTTTTCTCTCAATATGATATAATTTTGGTATTTGAAGCTCATCTTTATTATTCATTATCTAAATAATTATCATTAGAATGTCATCATAAAAAATTATCTCGATCTGATAGCCTTATCTATGTCGATGGATAAAATTTGATTTCGATGGCTACGAACAATCATCTGATGATCTGATAGATAATGATCGTCGATTGATCCAAAAATTTATAATAATGATCTTGATGATATTTGTAACATATTATTAAAATTTTACTTTAATCAGACATCATTATCATGGTCAATCTGGCACTAGATTATTTTAATTATTAAATAAAAAATGAGTGATCAAAAGGTCAAACGATGTCCGATTAATAGATATTTTTTTAGATAATCGATCTTTATTATTATTTTAATTATTTGTATGGTGGTGATCATAAAATCCAAACCATGTTTATATGAGCTATCCACATTAATCATATCTTACAAAAATATAAGCATAATTACATAAGATCTATAAGAATGGATATCAGGAGATATATAATTTTGAATCATTCATATACATATAGTTTGAATTTTACGATCACCTTCGTATAAATGATCAAAATAGTATCAAAGATCATTTATCTAAAAAATTATCTTATAATCGGATGCTGTTTAGCTTTTTGATTATTTATTTTTTATTTAACGATCGAAATCATTCGGTGCTATATTGATCATGATAATAATATTTGATTAAAGTAAAATTTTGATAGTATGCTATAAATATTATCAAGATTATGCTTGCAAGTTTTTGGATCAATTGATGATTTTTATCTATCAAATCATCATGCGGTCCTTCGTAACCATCGAAATCAAATTTTATCAATCGATATATAGCTAAGACTATTGGATCATAGGTGGTCTTTTATGATGACATGCTAACGATAATTATTTAGATAATGAACAATGAAGATAAATTTTAAATTCTAAAATTATATCATATTTAAAAAAAAATATGAAAAATTTATATTATGCACATGTAGCAATGGTTACAATTAACTGTTGCCTTAAATTGATCTATGATAGCAGTTACAAAAAATCATTACCATATATCCAATCTATGATAGCAATTACATAAAATCGCTGTCATAGGTCCAATATATGGTAGCAGTTAAGGATAATCACTTTCACTGATTGAATATATAGTAGTGGTTAATTAACAGCTATAATAAGTCAAATCTTTGATAGCAATTAAGTATAACTACTGCTATAGATTTGATCTATGATCGTGGTTTTATATAACGACTGTCATAAATTGGACATATGGCAACGATTTTTTATAATCGCTGCATAGGTCAATGTAGGTTAATTATAACTATTGTCATAGGTCGAGTCTATGATAACAGTTAGGTATAACAGCTATCTTAGAAGTTAGAACCTTATGGCAGCAGTTTTAGAATTACTGTAATAGTAAACATTATCGTAATCCTATTCTGTAGTAGTGCTCCTATCATTTGTATCAATATCATTATTGGTTCTACATGATGAATGGAAAATGCTGCATAAGACTCTTTATACAGAAAATCTAGTCAATAATACCGACTTCATTAGCATCAACCTTGTACAATGCATGAGGTACAGTTTTTCTCCCTTTTCTAATTAATTTTGAAATGCAATATAATAACACAATAAATAATACTAAATAGATCACTTCAATAGCCAATTTTTATTGTATATTAAGTAATAAACTTTAATGATAGTCAAATCAATTTATACCAAGGTCATGGCCTCCACATAATAGATGGAGAGTCCTGCATAGGTCGGGCTTCTATTTAGATACAAATAATAGATAATAGTTAAAATAATTTTAGTAATTAATTGTATAACATTTTTGATCTTATAAAATCTCCATAAATCTCTTTCTCTCTCTAAATGTATGTAGAACCATCAATAAAAACAATATGGTTCGGACATAAATATTTGTGCAATTCTTTACTAGGAGAGACATAAAGCATGAACTAATATTGTCTAATGCAAAGTTTAGTGATTGTAGCTTGTATTGCTTATAGTTTTTTTTTCTTTTTTTTGATGTAAAAGGAGAAAAACATGCCACCCAGATTTTAAAATTGCTTATAGTTGCTATTGAGGATTGTTATTAGCCCACATATGCTAAAAACCCTTATGATGATTCACTAGCTTTGATTACTGGTGATTAAATAAAGACATCATTTTGTTACTATTCCTAGATGAAAAGGACAATAGTAGTAACATAATAGAGCTTTATTTTACCTATTACCACATAGAAGGGAGCTATTTATCAATGTTACTCTTTAATATGGTCTTATCCTTACATGTTCTGGTCCTATATATATATATATATCACCTATTGACATCTACTAGATACTCACATAGATCTCATTTCATTAGCTTAATGAAATGGCAGTGACCATTATCATTGTATTTCTCAAAAGAACTGAAAAAAAAAATATAATCACAAGTATCACACATGCCTAGATTTGGTTATTTGTGGCAAGTAGCCATGTAGATTTTACCAATAAAACACAAGTATTCTTATCCATTGCATGTGTGGCACTCCTTAAAACATCTTTGTAAGTAAGTTTATGAACTTCCTATTCTCGATCTTCTCTCAATGAACGTGTGTTTTGAGTTGTTTTCATCTCTTGATTAATTATAAAATTTAACATATAACAAATTTTAGTTGAACTACATTCAATTGGTAGAGGACTCGCCCTCAATCTCTCTCAATTATATTTCGTTCGTGGAGAACTCTCTCTTTGTCCACGTGTGTGCATGCATATGAGTGAAAAGCAAGAGATGCATTCTCCTACATGATTTATGGATGGGGAAGTTTTGTCTTGGTATAGGTTTTTCCAACCTATGTGTAGATGTTGGCTCCTTAGGACCCCTGTGGAAAAAAAAATACATGTTAATATCTAGGCCTTTTGAAATTTTATGCCTTTTTTTATTCTTACTATTCTTTGCAAATTATACCATGGTTAACTTGTCCAAAGTAGCAATTTGATAGTAATTAAATTAGTAAATTAAATTCTTAGGAACCTTATCATATAACTTAAAAGCAAAGAAAAATAATCATGAAAATTAAAATGAAATACATCTTTAAGTTAATTTTAAACAACCATGCATTATAATTTTGATTAGAAGGATTATTCGATGTACCATGGACCAATCAAGTGACTTGAATAAGTTTGGACAAGCTTTTGGGGGCCAAAATCTAACACATCCGAGACTCAATCAAGTATCAAAACTTTGAGAAGCCCTAATTCATTTGGGAATGAGCAGAAAGCCAACTTGAGCTATCGAATAAAGAGCTAGAATTGAGAAATAAGAATTGTATTCTCTCGTATATCGAAATAGATTACAAGAAAGGTTTATATATATAAAGAGAAAAAAATAACTGCTCTTGCTAAGCAGGCTATCCTAACCAATCACATAACAATCTACTCATAATTAATTACCTAACTAATCCAACTTGGCAATAACAACTTCTTGAATTTGCATAACCAATTTTTCCTCCAAAGCATCTGCCTTTTTGTTTATATAAAGATATTTATATCCCCCCTCAAGATGGAGTGGGGAAGAAAACAACCAACCCCATCTTGGATGGTAAGAAGTGAAATGAATGAATTGATAGGGGCTTAGTGAATAAGTCTGCCAACTGGTGCTTAGAACCAATATGAATAGTGTTGATGAAGCCAGCTACTAGGTGATTGCATACTATGTGACAGTTAATATCTAAGTACTTTGTGCGCTCATGAAAGACAGGATTAGCTACGATATTGTTTGCAGCTTAGTTGTCACACCTTAAGGGAATAGGTAAAGATGTAGGGAGCTGAAAATTCTTAAGGATATAAGTGATCCATTGTAACTTACACATTGTTGTTGCCATGCTTCTATATTCAGCTTTAGCTAAAGATCGACTCATAGTAGATTGCTTCTTCAATTTTCATGAAACTAGTGAGGAATCCAAGAATATACAATAACCAGTGATGGACTTTCTGGTTGTAGGACAAGCTGCCCAATCAGCATCATGAAATGCTGAAAGCTGTAAAGAATTGGACTTGGGAAAGAATATGCCTTTGGATGGACAACTTTTGAGATACCTCAACACATGGAGAGCAGTATCAAGGTGGGACTGACATGGAACTTGCATAAATTGGCTTAACTACTGCACTGAGTATGTAATATCGGGTCTGATCAAATTGAGATACAATAATCTGCCCACAAGTCTTCTATAACCTCAGGATTAGATAATGGGGCTCTCATATCAGGAACTAACTTGCAACCTTTTACCATGGGAGCAGAAGCAATTTTAGCATCTTGCAAACCAGCATCTTTCACAATATCTAAAATATATATTTTTTGGTTTAAGTACATGCCAGATTCAGATCTTGCAATCTCAAGACCAAGAAAAAACTTGGCATAGCCCAAGTCTTTTATTGTCAACTGCTTATGCAGGAACTGCTTCACCTTGATGATCAAAGATTCTAATACCTCAATGATCAATACATCATCAACATAGACCAAATGTGTGATCAGAACCTTCAATGAACAAGCAATGATCATGTGATGATTGGATAAAGCCAAAATCTTTTAACTTAGCAGTAAACTCTTTGTTCCATTGCCTCCTTACTTGCTTTAACCTATACAAAGATTTCTAAAGTTTACAAACTTGGCTTGGTAATGTCTTATCATACCCCTCTGGTGGAACCATGTAAAGCTCCTCATCAATGAACCCACGTAAGAAAGCATTGTTTATGTCTAATTGGTGCAATGGCCAGTCTTTTGCTACTGCAATAGCTAAGAAAATCCTCACTATCACTAACTTAGCAATTGGTGAGAAACTATTTGTATAATCCAGGCCAAGTAATTGATTAAATCCTTTGGCAATAAGTCTAGCTTTGTACCCGTCCACTGTGCCATCAGGTAAATACTTTACTTTATAAATCCATTTGTAGCAGATAGACTTCTTTCTAGGAGGCAAAGATGTTAATGTCCACGTCTGATTAGCTTCTAATGCTGTCAACTCATTTTGCATGGTAAGTATTCAATTCTTATCATGTTTAGCATGATTATAGGAAGTTGGCTCTAGAATCTTAGACACATTGGCAATAAAGGCTAAATATAAAGGATTAAATTAATATGATAGATAAAGAAAAATTATCTTGTATTTTTTCAATGATGTAGTCAGAGTCATTGCTGTCATGAACAAAGTTAGGCTGCTGGAATAAAGCAACAAAATCCTGCAACCAGGCTGGTTTAGTTACTGTTCTGGTGCTTCTCCTGAGAGAAAGTGAAGGGAAAGAATGCTATGGAGAATGGCAGCAGGTGGAGAAATAGATGGAAAAGATTAGAGTGGTGAAGGTACAGAAGAAGTGTCAATATGATCAACATCAAGAACTGCTGAAGGCAAAGAAATGGAAAAACTAAAAGAATTAACAGATTGAGAAAATAGAAAAACAGATTCATGAAAGACCACATCTTTAGAATTAAAGCATTTATGTGACTATAACCATATAGCTTATAGGCTTTATGTTGTGGAGCATACCTTATAAGAATAGAAGGAATTGCACTAGGTTCAAATTTACTCTTGTGGGGTAATACATTCGTAATATAACATAGACACCCTATAACTTTAAAATAAGCATAGTCGGGTTCTTTGCCAAAAAGAATTGAATAAGGGGATTTCCATTTTAGTATCTCTGTAGGTAATCTATTTATGATGTGAGTGGCAGCAAGAATAGATTTTGACCAGAACTTACTAGGAAAATGGGCTTGAAATATAATAGATCTAGCAACCTGCAGAAGGTACTTATGCTTTCTCTCAACCATCCCATTTTGCTGTGGGCTATATACATTTGACTTCTGATGGATAATGTCTGTAGAGTGGAAAATATCAACACAAAAAGAGTTAATGAATTCAATCCCATTATCAGTCCTCACTTTTTTAACTACTTTTTGAAACTGAGTTTGGGCCATAAAAATAAAATATTTCAAGACAGTAGGGACTTGGGACTTGGGAGATACCATGTATGTCCATGTATAGTTGCTATAATCATCTACAATACTGACCATGAAATTTGCACCAGTAATAGAATTCACTCTATAAGGATCCCACAAATCCGCATGAACAAGTTTAAACACTCCATTTGTAGAAATGGTACTAATGGAAAATGGAACCCTTTGTTACTTAGACAAAGGACATACATTACAAACATGGTTTGGTGCCTTATGAATTTTCAGTATAGGAATATATGACTGAGTTTAGAATAGGAGGCATGTCCTCATCTGGAATGCCAAATTATTATAGAATTTTCTAGACACTTATTGGTATTACAAGAAATTAAACAAGCATCATCACTAGAAGGAAATGAAGTTTTGTCTAGAAAGTAAAGTCCATCTCTAGCCTTTCCAACAACAATCACTTCATCATTCTACATATCCTGCATTACACACTTGTCATGAAAAAATTTGACATAGATGTTAGAAGCTTTGGTAAGTGTACTAATAGAAAGTAAGTTGTATTTAAAGTTAGGGACATGTAAAACATTGGTTAAGATAACTTTGGGGTGTAATGAGATGCGACCTGTATGCGTTATATATTGAGTTAAATCATCAGGTAAATGGATAGGTTTAGGTTTAATAAGCAAAGTGGTTTTGTCAAAGAAAGAAGAATTGGCACACATGTGGTTGGTAGCCCCTGTGTCTATGATCCAAATACCTTTGTCCCCAGAATTCATACCTATTAGATAGGAATTAGAAAATTTACCAGTAAAATCTGTAGTATTAGCAAAGTCAGCTCCATGAATTGGTGCCTTTCCCTTCACGATCAGCTTCATCATCTCTTGCTGAAACATGCTAGAAAAATTTGCATTCCAGTCCTCATATTTGCATTGGTTGGTAACACTTGTTTGCTTAGTATCCAATGGTGTTTCAGTAATGTGAGACACAGCATTAGCTTGCTGTCTGCCTTTCTTATATTTTAGCTCTTTATATCAATTTGTATAGCCAATAAGTTTGCAAGAATCTCTCATATGGCCTCCAATATTACAATAGGTGCAAAACCTTTCGTCCCTCCTGCCATTCTTCTTAAATGAAGACTTGAAGTTACTAGTCGAGCTATTATCCTTGAAACTATCCTTTTTATAATTCTGTGATCTAGCCATCATCATGGCAGTAGTATCACTAGATTCAACCACCACATTCTGCACCTTCCTTTGTTTATCCATCCGAAGGCTCATGAAATATGCCTTATTGACATTTGGCAATGGATCCATCAATAGGATTTGATTTTTTTTAACATAATCATAATTCTCATCAAGTCCCATAAAAAATTGCATAAGCCTATCCTCACTTTTAATAGCAGCAACAACCTTAGAGGCACCACATGAATAAATAAGAAATGGATGCAAGCATGTTCATCCCACATCTTCTTCAGGTTATTAAAATAAACCATCATAAATTTATTTGTCTGATTAAAACCACAGATATCTCTCTTAAGCTGAAATAATAATGGACCATTACTCTGTCCAAAACATTGCTCTAACTTATCCCAAAGATCTTTGGCATAAGTTATATACAGAAAAGCCTCAACAATCTCTTTTGAAATAGCATTCAAAATCCAAAAAACTACCATACTATCTACTTTCTGCCATCTCTCAAAGAGAAGGGAATCAGTAGGAGGCATTTCACATTTTTCATTAATAAATCCCAGCTTGTTTTTTGCTCTAAGCGTGCAATCATCATGGATCTACTCCATGTAAGATAGTTTTCACTAGTTAACAAGGCACTCACCAGAATCAGACTTGGATGATCAGAATTATGCAGATATAGCAGATCGTTGCTTAGATTTGCAGCATCTTGGTCCTCACTCCCTATGGCATTCCTCATGCCTGAACGTCCTTCTATTGATCTGATGTCCCAAGCCAAGAAGGAGAGAAATTATAGTCATATTTACACAGCCCTAAGGCTCTGATAGCATGAACAGAAAGCAAACTTGAGTTAATGAACAAAGAGCTAGAATTGAGAAATGAGAATTGTATTCTCTTGTATATTGAAACAGATTACAAGAAAGGTTTATATACACATAGAGAAAAAAATAATTGCTCCTGCTAGGTAGGCTATCCTGACCAATCACATAACAATCTACTCATACCAACCTAACTAATCCAACTTGGCTTCTTGAATTTGCATAACCAATTTTCCCTCCAAAACATTTGCCTTTTTGTTTATATCAAGATATTTACAGGGAAGAATTTGGTGATATGAATACTCATAATAAAGTCATGCATACTCGTAATCACCATTTTCATTTTGTTTACATTAAGTTCCATCTTTCTTAATTTTTAAGTAATACTTTGGGCAGTCCATACACATTTTGATTAGGAAAAAGAAGGGAATAAAAATACCTAAAAACCACGAACAAAATGGTCCCAACCCTTATCTAAGTTGATGTTTATCTTTTTGTATTTAATGACTGAGATTTGAAATGTGCCCCAGACTGCCGTTGGGTTTATCAAATAGCCAAATTTGGAAACAAAAATAACTCATTAAATTCGATATACATGCACTGAGCTCCACTATGTCGTTGATGAATAGGGATTCATCTAATGTTGACAAAAGACGAATTAAAAACGGTGGTAAGAAAGAAATGGTGGTGGGTTGGCTGCACTAGGATAATCCAAATGTTCATAATACTTCACCCAAAAAAGGCAAGGTAGGGTAAATTAGTCACCACACCCACAACCATTTGGTCCATCTATAAATACCCTCTCAATCGCATCCGTCCTCCATTGCTTTGTTTGCCTTGTTCCTCTTGCTGGTCGCTGGGCAAAGAAGGCCCAGAAAGGTAATATACATGGGATATATCCATCTCTTGTGCAACATACCAAGCATCGGTTTTTGTAGGAAAAGTCACCTGCGAAAATATTCAAACGCTTCTATCTTAGAACATAGAAAATATTAGATTTGAACCTTTTTTTTTTGTTTTTTTTGGTATCCGTGGGTTTGAATTCTTACTCAAAGAAGGATACAAATGGTATGACACTCCTATCCACAAAATATCTTTAGAAAATGTTATCTGAGAAAGAAGTTTTTGTACGGCTAATTTGAACTTGCACTGCATTTGGTTTTGATTTGTTGATTTCTTATTAGATTTCTATCGAGTTCTCACTAGATTTCCTGAAATCCTTTTTGTCAGATGGGGAAAAATCACTTCTTTCAGCGTCTAAAAAGGACTCATGGATAGATCAGTTCATTTTTATCTGATGGATTTCTCAACCTTACGGCAACCCATAAAAAAGAAAAAAAAATCTAATCCCAAGTTGTAAATAGACGTCTGTTGAGTTCTCTTTTTACTTGCATGATTTCATGAAATCCTTTTTGTTTAGAGATCGAGGGAAAATTCGATTCTTGCAGCATCTTAAAAGGATTCATATATCAACCATCTCATCTTTCTGATGGCTTTCTCATCCTTTTCCGTTAGAGATCGAGGGAAAATTCACTTCTTTCAGCATCTAAAAAGGATTCATAGATCAACCATCTGATCTTTTTGATGGCTTTCGAGATGGCTCTCTCTCTCTCTCTCTCTCTCTCTCTCTCTTTCTCTCTCTCTCTGGGTATATTTCAATTTCTCAATCTTAGAACTTATGTGTTTATATATCATAACATTCGTTTGAATCCAAGATCAGAATCTTCTCCTTCGCTTTTTTTTTTTTTCTTTTTTTCTTTTTTTTTGGCTGAATGGAAGGGAGGATAAAACCTCACCCGGATTTCACAAAGTATAACGAAATCGGCATCTTTTCCTAAGCGTCTAAGTTTGAGAAGGCAGCGATCATTCTCCTTTTCTTTTTTCTTTCGTTTATATCGCTTATCTATTCGTATCAGACTTTTATTTCACTAAATCTTCTCTTCAGAAACATATATACTGTCTTTTTCCTTCTCGTTGGATTAATTTCTTGGATCTCCTTTTCTGCTTTTCATTTTAGAATCATCACCACTATTACTCCTAGAAGATTTATCTCATTTCCCTTGATCCCTTAACACGTATATATCCGGAGATTTCTTTATTTTTACAAAGCCTTTTTTTTCTTTATATGAAAATCTCTATAAAGCAGTTCAAATTCCGTATCCATTCCTTTTTTTTGTTGTTGTTGTTGTTGTCGTCTTTTGGCAGAAAGAATTATGTCGTGCATCAGCACCGCCTCGTCCACGAATTCCTCGGCGCGCCGAGTACTGCACCATGCACCGTGTGCACTTTGCCGCCAATTGGAGCAGATATGCCGCCGGGACTGCCCCTTCGCGGATCACTTCCCGGCCAACGAGCCGAGACGCTTGCGCTACGTGAGCAGAGTCTACGGCGCGCATAACGTTGCGAGGATGCTCCAGGAGCTGCCCCGAGACCAGCGAAGGATGGCTGCCAACTCCATGATCTACGACGCAGCCCTTCGCATCCGCGACCCCGTTCGCGGTGCCGCCGGGGTCATCTCCGGCCTCCAGAGGCAGCTCATGAATCTGAGGGCGGAGATCGAGTCGCTGAGAAGCCAGCTCGCCCAGCTCCCGCCGGCCGAGGCTGCCGCAGATGGGGAAGCACCTCAGCAAGAGGAGGAAGGAAGCGGACCACCAGCTGGAGGTGATCACCCTGGGGAACCAAGTTCTCCTCAGGCCAACAAGCGTCCTCGCGTTGCACCCTCACAGTGATCGATCTTGAAGGTATAATTTTATGGAGGTTTTATTATTTTCTTCTCTCTCTCTCTCTCTGGTATAGTATTTTCTTCTTCTTTTACTTCTTTATATATACATACAAACATACATATATTAATTTATGACTGATAATATTTCTTGAAAAGTGATGGATGAATGATGATGCGAATATGTAAAGTAGATTGAGGAATCCCGGTTGCAGGAGTTTTATTTATTTATTTTTAAGAATGAGTATTGCTTTCAAAGCTATATTTGGATTTGATGACAAGTAGAAGAGTGGATCTTCTACAATTACAGATTTTTAAATATCAAGGAGAAGAGCTGCATGGTGGTCAAGAGATTCACGAAGATATATATGTTTCAGTAAATCTCAGTGTTTCTGCAAACATACATGGCATAGCAGTATGCAATTAATTAATTGATATAGAATTTCGAATAGATTTTGAATGATATGGTCAGCTGAAGAGGCAATTTCGATCAACTTGTACGAATTCTGGACCAGGATTAGTAGTTATTTTCGTTCAACCTTACTTAGACGTCTGGATGGGTACTCCATGGCAGAACTTAAGACTGTTGGACCTTGACTGTGATTAAAATATTTCAATCAATCTTATTTGGATGTCTAGATGGATACTTCCTAGCAAAACTTTAACAAAATAAAAGTTTCCTGGGCTAATGTAGACGGTGGTTGGCAGTTATATGCTCTCCGGATGGGCATGCTATGGAAATCGATTTTTCGAAACTTCTCAAATAGTCATGCAATACTCAACATGTCATATTTATCCCAAAAATTATCTGACTATTATAAGCTTTCGAATGACTTCTCTTAGACTGAAATGATTAACATTTTCAGAAGATCTTTTTTCTTTCTTTTCTTTTCTTTTTTTGAGAAAAGGCCTGCAAGAGTTTTGAAAAGATGAAAGTAGAGTAAATATTTTTCGTAGAGTTTTTTTGAGAAGGTAAGTCACTATATTTTCCAATGTTCAGATTCTAATTGCTTTGCAGTATTTTGAGTTGGAAATATATTGCTTCTAAATATTGCTCTCTTTTTTTTCTTCTGAGATGAATGCTGCTGAGTATGTCATATATATGTACTTGTTTATGGAATTGCAGGTTTAAAAATAAGATGAGAAAGGAGATGGAGGCAGAAAGAGACATCTGCTTCTTAAGGTATTATATTCCATGGTTGACTGCTCCAGCAAAAGTCGCAGGCTTTTTATAAACTCTAGACATTGAAGTTGCATGTTGTGGTCTTTTTTTTCTCTTTTTCCTACCATTTGTCTGGTTATCCGACTGTGTTGTATTCAAGTAGTGCAATATGATTAAAGCATAAAACTTATCTCAATGTGACATTTGAATTAATGTATTTCCTTTCTCAGATCCATGAATATTTTTCTTTCTTTGGTGGGTAAATTCTTTGACTGTCATGAAATAAGAATCTACTGGCACATGCTAGCTCCATTCAATGTTTCCATATTATCCACCGGTAACTCGTGTGTGAATTGTTCGAGCAAGAGCTATCCTTTTGGCCGTTTGCACTGACCATAGATTGGAACAATGTGCATTAACATTGTAATAGCCATGTTAATGGGTTTAGAGGCCGGATCTTGTTATTGTATTTAAAGAATATATGTTATTTAGCTAGAATTTTATTGAAGAAGTAATGACTATTATTTGATCATTCATTTTAATGTCCTGCTCATAGGTATATATTTTTTTAACATATTTGTATCTAAAACAAAGTTGATAATTAACTTGAGATGTAATATTTTATTATAGTCTATGAATAGTGCTTCTATTATGAGTTATTTTCTTCTACAACTTTTGAAAAACCATTTCAATATTTATTTTATAAAGAAATATGAAAAAAAAATGGATTTAGGAAACAATAGTTATTGTCCCTATTATTTTGGTCAAGAAGTATAGCAGTGCTTCTAGGGCTTCATATTGGTGTTGTAGTAAGGAGAGAAAATAGCAAAATAAGAAGAAAAAGCAAGAACACACAATATTTACATGATTCAATCTATTTATAGTAGCTTGGGGAGCTTTTTCCTCCATTTTGCTCACTTCGCAAGCTACACCTCCAAAAAGGGTCCCCTTTTGGCTCTTTAGGGCTTGTAAAATCAAGACATACTCCACATACAAGAATAAGAAAATTGTTAAGTAATATATGTAATACAAGTGAGGTTAACTTGTTAAGTTGGTAAAGTCTCAATGGAGTGTTACAAACGACATCGCTTCATTCCCCTTCCTCCCCCAGCATATTGAGTGAGTCTATATCTTAATCAACAAATGGATCAAATGTTTCTAAGTTTTTCATATCTAATAATGCCAACATACTTAATTTCTTAAATAGATAAAAGAAGAAAGGAGGTGAATAGAAAAAGGTTAATAGCATGGCATGAACTCGTTACTAGTTGCTTCTATGCATCTCTCTCATGCTAAAGAATTGGCCAACTTCGAGCAACGGTCCAACATGATGTATACTGCCAGAAAAGCGCACTCAGGAAGAGAAATTATATCGTCCATCAAATGCAACATGTCAACAATGCACCATAGGAACAATTCGAGACAAGGTGAGAGGGGTGACAATCCACGATGAGCCACATGATCAATGGGATCCATAGGAATAAGAACTCTAATGGTGTGGTGCACCACTGATGTGATGCACCTAGTATAGAGTATACTTTCTTCCTCTTATGACCCTTATTCAAGGTGAAATTTAGCTCGCACTTACTTTTATTTACGCTTGCCTATGGTGCATACTTTATGGGTTCTGAAATATATAGTAGCACCAACGGCTACTCCCATGGTTGCACTTCATGACTTGCATCACATGATACTTATTTTTATAGGCTGAGATAGCATATTATATTATAGGACCAATAAGTAGGTGCTTACTACTTCAAAGTTTTTTCCCCAAAAAGTATGTGCATGTTGCTTGACATGCACCTACTTTAGAATCATCACCAATTTTTTTTCTTAAAAAGATTTTATGTCCTCTACATGTTGAGATCGAGTCTTGTGTTAAAAAAGTAGTCTAAATTTCATTTTATTTTCCATGTTTTGCTAGGAGCATATATGCCATATGTCACCAATAAATCGTCCATGCACTCCTTATCCCTTGCATTGCTGATGCACCAATATATGGAGTGTTCCACCACTTGTGGCACAGTTGTTACAGGGATTGCTCCTTTGCACTACTCTACTTTCTTATTGATATAGATCAACAAGCTTTGATTCTTTTGTGAGGTTCATGGGGCGTATATTATGGTAAGGATGCCCAACAATTTGAATTAATAAGGATGGACAGAGACAGCAGCCTAACTAGTCTACAATAGCCTCAATATCAATTGAGCATCTATGATTTGATCGAATGGGATTAGAATTTCATTTTGAGTGGAGATTAGCTACATGGAGATTCTTCAAATTACGATTTGCCATAGCATTGCTTTCAAGGTAATATATGCATTTGATGATAAGTAGAAGAGTGGTTCTTCTACAATTCAAATATGAATGAGGATAGCTGCTTGTTATTGGTGGTCCAAAGTCATACGAGAACATGTTTCCCTAGAGCTTAGTATTTAGGGAAACATATATGGTGTAATAGTATGCAATTGAATGATGAAAAAGGCATTTTGTATCAACTTTCACATACACTTGTATAGGATGATTGGTTACTTAAATTTTGCTTGAACTTGAATGTGTCTGGATGGCTCAGAGCAAAACAACTTAAAAGTGACTTTGCTAAGGGCATATAGTAGTTGGAAGTTATATGCTCTATGGATGAGCATATATGGGATCAATTTCCAACCTTCTAAAATATACTTGTTACGACTACTTAGACTTTAGATTTTTTTTTTCTTCTTTTTTTGGTATGTTTTTGGTTGTGCGGAGGGGGAGGGGGGTTGGTTTGGAGGGAGGGGGGATTTAGATTGTTAGTTGTTTATTAATTAGTATATGTTTTATTAAAAAAATTTCTTATATATGACATCATCAAGCACTCGGACAGAAATGATGTTTGCATGTACTGCTCATCATGTCAAAATTATCATAAAAGGTATCTATTTAGACAACTAAATTTGAAAAAGCATTGAGATTTTCATCATTAACTATTATCTTCTATTTCAATAGAGATTATAGTCTTAATAGTTTTCCAAGATTATTCATACTTTTAATACCTTTAATTAAATACATTAACACTCAATTATTGAATACCATATTATTAAAACAAATTGTGTTGAATTTTCAACACTTTGGATCATGTTGAGTATTTGCTTCTATAAAATATGCTTTCGAGAAGCTTTACTAAGAATGTAAGTAATTGATATTTTTTAAACATTTTTTTGTGTAATGGAGAAACCAATGATTCTACTTGCAACATTTTTCAAAAGATGAAAGTAGGCTAAGTATAAGCCAGACTAGAATCAGATCAATCAGATTTGTACTCAGATTCAGTCAGATCAAAACTCAATAATAAGAATCCTATATTAGTGATCAAAATCATTAAATATGATTTATTATCTCAAAACTACTTGCACACAAAAAATCATATAATTTAGAGAGCTCTAGCATATGCATCAAGTAGTTAAAAATTGGACAACCTAAATATAATTGAATTATATGTATTTTTTGATCACTTGATTCAGAGGCTAAGAGTCTTCAAATCATATGATTTTTTATGTATAAGCAGTTTTGAGATAGTAGATCACATACAATACTTGGATCATCAATGTAAAACTCTTATTATCTAGTTTTAACTTGATCGGATCTAAGCCCAAATCCAGTTGACCTTACCCAAGTCTGCCTCAACTAAGTATTTATTATAGAGCTGCCAAAAGATAAGTTACAATTTAGTTATTTTAACATTCTTTACATTGTTTTGGGTTGGAAAATATATTACTTCTAAATGCTATTTAATATGTTTCTATTGTATATCTAAGACCAATTAAAAATGATCTTGGTTAGTTTAGTTGTAATAACTATGAACCTCACCTAAAAAATGATAGCTAGAAGGTATTATTTATGTTTATTGGCCCTATATAAGTATTTAAGATCCCTTTAATTGACAACAAATATGTATAGGACTAAATATATATTTGCATAGTTTCTCATATATGCAACTAATGCAGGACCAAGCATATGTTTGCAAGAATCCTCACACTAGTCTATATAAATATGATTGGTTATTTGTTTAATTCCTAACTAAGGATCAATCATTTTGATAGAATTCCTAGAATCATAAGCATGCTACTTTGAATTAGTGACATAAAAACAACAATTAGAGTTTGCCCAACTAAATTACTACAAAACCATCAATGCTAGTTAATTCGTAGAATAGGCACATAAGTTGAACATAATATTTACATGATTACTTTTAAACAAAGAAGTAAAACAATTGTATAACATATATTAATAAACATTATAATATAACTTATTAGATTATTATAAATTATAAAGATATATAAAAAGAATGATAAAGTAATATATATCTATTAGAGGATATATATATATATATATATATATATATATATATATATATATATATATATATATATATATATATATATATATATATATATATATATATATATATTGATCAAAAATTTAATTTAGATAATGATTTGAAATGGATATCCTCAATAGAAAAATACCCTACTTCTTTTATTTTGTATGAAAGATTTATTCCTCCAGCTTGGTTAAAGTACCATCTGGGCCAAGCTAGTATTTTTATAAATAAAATGATTTAATAATGATTTGATATCAATTAAAAATACTTGTTGAAGTATCATTTCTAAATATTATATTAATACTTAATCTTCATATTAATATTAATTTAATAAGATGGTAAAAAGGAAAAGATTTTGACATATTTGCTACTCCTCCATCAAATGTTGACATTACTCTTTTTGTTAATTACATCTTATGGTGAAATTGTCATCATTAAAGTTATAATATGACCAATAAATTATGCTATGGAAACTCGACATCTATGCCTTTAGGTTTCCATAATCAAACTTATGCTAGCATATTATTATATGACTAATAATATTATTAGTTAGGAGGCATATAGTTCAGAACATATTATTATATGGCTAATTTTCCATTTAATGTTGACATGCAAGCTAATTGTTCATTGCATGTTATGGAATAAATTTTTCATCGTCGCAATCATGATATAGTCAAAAAATTAATCCATTTAAATTTATCATCCATATCTTTTAGCTATCGTAGGAAAACTTAAGTAATATTTAGAACCTATAACTATATGAAAGTGAACCCTAGTTGCAAGAGCTTGCCTTTTTTGCCTATTTGGACGCATATAAATAGTATGAGATCCATATGTTTAGAGTAAAATAACCTTACTTACTACGAGTGATACGACAGCAAAATCGGCCACAAGACAAAATACAAGAAGTGGAAGATGCATTTATGTTTGCACCCACCGTTTCAGTTAGTGTTTTACTCCTTGTTACCATCACCTCCTACAAAAACCCTCTTTCCCTCTTCTCTTTGTGCCATCACTCTGGCATCTCCTAACTATCGTCCCCGTCCTTGGAGCTTCGCCAACCATCCTCTGCCTCTTAAGGTTTGCTCTCTTATACTCTCATCCTTTTACTCATCGATGTTCTTCTCTATGTTTTCCTATCCTTCTCCTCTCATCCTCTTACTCAACCCCTCTTTTTTTATCGTCTTTATCTTTCTCTTTCTCATTCTCTACCATACTAGTCGATATCTCAAACAGACGATTGTTCACTTTATGGCTAAAATTACAATCCTAGTTTTAATTTCGATCGAAACCCTAACTGCACCCACAACCCTCTTTAGCATGCAATCTCTATTATCTAGAGCTCATCTAAGGCTATCAAACCATCTCTTGTGTGATCCACTCCAATCTAACCCTAATCCTCAATTTCTACATAAGCCTTACCTTGATTTCTATCATTCTATAATCTAGTTGGCTTTGATTTCTTTCAATCTCTATATAATTGAGTATCCACTACTGTTAACATGTATGATCTATAGTGGATTAAATCTGCAACGATGTCTATGGCACCTATATGCTTGATCTATTTTAAATTAGGCCACTAAATGGTATCTATAATACCTATATGCTTGATCGTAAAATGATAGTGATGTTCACCGCTCCTATGGTGCGTACACACTAGATCCTTACAAGATCATAGTAATGTATCGGTATCACCAGGTGCAAGATGTAATCCAAATGGCTTAAGGCTAGCATTATTAATATATTGATATTTAATTACTAATTATACTATTAATAATATAAATTCCTATATATTAATATGTTTTTACATTATTAAGTATATGGTCTTAATTAAGCATGCAATCTTTGTAGCTATTTACATGTCGATATTAATATACACATTAGAATATTATTGCCATGGTTATTGATTGGATTCATTAGCAATTCATTATTGAATTAATATGTAAAGTTACAATCTCATTGATATGCCTAATGCTTCAAGCTAGATTCTTTTTGTAGGAATAATATCCAGCACATTTGTTCCTTAGAATTACATGATCATGCCTAGACATATTTTACCATGTAGATATAAGCTTCGTTCATTCATATGTGCAATCTAGTTTTTTGCCTATCAATTATGGTCACTATGTATCCTAGATAATTATTGTAATGTTGTTATTTTAGCTTTGGGATATTTTTGTTATTGTTGGCTTTGACTACAAATGGTTGGAACTAATTAGAAATAAAATATGTAAAATGTGATATTGAAATGATTGCAATTACAAAATATTCTTTGGAAGCTAAAATATTTGTGCAAACAATGTTAGTTATATATTGAGCATCATAATTTGCTAGATTGAATTGTTATTGCTCTTGGTAGTTTTTAGCTGCATCAGAGGTTGATAGTAAGCCAACAATTCCATTTCTACATAATAGGATATTCTCAATTATAGTATATAGCAGCTTCTGGTTATAGGTAAACTAATACACTAAAGCTAGTTAATGTAATTATCACCCTTCCAAACCAAACACTGGATTTGTAACTCCAAATTTAGTAGTTCCACCCCTATATAACCTCAAGGGAGAGTTGTATGCTGTATCCAAATAGACCCTAAGTATAAACAAGCCATAATAAAAGTATCATTTTTCATAGGAATGTTGTTTGAACATGTTATTTACAATATGATTATTGCTCACTATTTCCTGCTAATTAGCATGGACTCTAATTTTTCATTGCACATTCTCTTAAAAAAAAAAAAAAAATTCTTTCATTGCATGTAGTGCAATGGAATTGTCATTGTTAAAATCATTAATGTAATTAACAATTAATCCTTGCAAGCTCATCAACCATGTCTTCAAGCTACCTTGAACTTATTGTGAATGAGCCAGATCACCGCATTCATCTAGAGGTATGTAAGTTGAACTTATGTTGAACTTATTGCAGATGCCAAATGCATGTAGGTGCAAACCTTGAATAATGATTCCACTATCGGAAGTGAACTCGTTGACATAACAATGCAAATACAAATCTATTCAAACTTGTCACCTATATCTTCTTGTAGCAAAATTATTACTAACTTTTGGACTACCAGCAAGCAAGCATACATACATACATATACACATACGCACATACGTGTATATATATATATATATATATTCATACATACATACATACATATATAGATAAATAGATAGATATAGATACATTAATTGGTTATTGCACCTAGAGAGCAGAACTTTTGCTAGCAGCCAACAAATAAGCCATGCAAATTTATAGTCATCTATGTTTTCTAGCAGCCATCGTTGATTTTCTTCTCTCCTAACACTTTATTACTAAATTATTTTCTATCTCCTAGCACCCATATTGGATATTTTGGCCCTCTATATTTTGATATTTTTCTACCTTTGTTTTTTAGGAAAATTTCCATCCACAAATTTTATTCAGAAAATTGAAGGGCCTACGGAGACAACAGTATCACCACCAAACCAGACCATCTCATCCCCTAACCCCGCTCTCAGAAAAAGAACCAACAAAACATTATATCAGTCCCTTATTTTAGGTTTCAGCATATTTTTTAATATTTAGTCATTTAGATTTGAGATATGGCTCAAAATGCCGTTGTATTGAATGTATCAGATACCTTAAATAGGAAATAATTATCATCTTATTAAAAATATTTCGTACTTATTTAGCTCCATATTCAGTATGGGTTGTCATTCATTTAATTTTGACACACAAAAAATGGTGGTAAGAAAGAAATTAAATGTTTGAATGCCTAGAAGGATCCAACCATAGATAATACTTCACCCAAAGAAGGAAAATTAGGTTTAAATCACCATGTCCACAACCATTCATCCCAACCATAAATCCTCTCAATCCCATCCCTTTCCTGTGTCCCCTTTGCTTTGTTATCCACCCGCTCTTGACGAGAAGGAAACCAGTGGTCATAAGGCAAAGAAGGCCAGGAAAAGGTAGGACATATGGGTTCACTCTCTCTTTTTTAATCTAGTAGGTATCATGAGTTGTCACAGTTTTTTCTTTTTTTCTTTTTTATTTTATATTTTTTGAGAGAGGGATAAGGTATCATCGGTTGTTAGAGGCTGGATTTTATTTTATATTTTTGGTTGGGGGGCCTAGTGGTTGTAGGAAATGTTATGTGAGAAAGAAATCTATAGACTTGTGCTTGCAAATGATTAGATATGTTGACTTCTTGTTGGATTTTTGTGAAAAGTCAACAAATCTAATTCCCTCCACGTTCTTGATAGAAATCCATAGAGTTCTAATTAAATATCCTGGAATCCTTTATGTTAGAGGAGGCCGGAAAATTCAGTTCTCTCGGCATCTAAAAATAATTCTGCGATCAATCATCTAAATGATGGCTTTCTCACTGGGCAAAAAAAAAAAAAAAGGTTATAGATTGCAGCAGAGAAGGAATTAATAAATGGCTCAATCTCTCTTCCCCTCTCTGCGTTCGTGCGCGCGCGCGCCTGCGCCTGTGTTTGTATCCGGTCAGGATTTCTTTATTTTTAATTATTAGAAATTACACGTCATAAATTCCGCTTAAGTCCAAGTCAGAATCTGATTCCATTAGGAAGATCACAGTGATGATTCACCTTTTCCTTTTTTTTTTTTTTTTTTTTCCATTTTTAATATAGCTTTAGATTTTTATTTTATCAATTTTCTTTCATACACAGATCTCTTCGGACACACGTCTATTAATTAGATCAAGTTCTTGGATTTCCTTTCCGTTATTCACTTCAGAATCATCACCAGATTTTTCTCAATCTATACGTGAAGATTTCCTGTCTTAAAAGAGCAGTTCAGTTCAGATTTCATATCCATTATTATATATGTCTTGCCAGGTGCAAACATGTCGAACATCACCACTGAATCCTCCATGGACTCCTCCTCCCCTCCGCCGCCAGTGCGCCGCCGTGCTCCCTGCGCCGTGTGCGAGCACCTGCAGCGCAATTGCCGCCGGGACTGTCCCTTTGCACGGCACTTCCCGGGTGAAAGACCAACATGCCTTGATTCTTTATGTCTGGCTTACGGGCCACCGCAGGCAGCCAGGATGCTTGGTGTGTTGAACCGAGCACGATGGATACCGGCAGCAAATTCACTGGTATACAATACAATTCTTCGCCTTCGAAATCGTGAGAATGAAGCTTTCGAGATTATTTCTAGACTCCAGAATCAAGTGGTTGATCTACAAGTCAGCAATTCGTTTCTGAGACATCAGCTTGCTGCTCGACAGCGGCCCCGACAACGTCCGCTCAGCATCTATGATCTGATCGAATGGCCGACTAATGATGGGCAGGCCGGTGTGAATGAACCCCTTGGCAGCCAGACTGGAAGGCCACCGGCCTCTGGCCCCCCTGGGGAAGGAAGCATGCCATCTGGTGGTCAGCATGGGGCACCAAGCTCTTCTGAGAACAACAAACGCCTTCGAATTGGACCGCCCTAAGAGTTCTTAAGGTATCTATCAGGACTTGTTTCCTTTCTTTTTCTTCTTTTGCTTGGATATATGAATGATGATAGTTTTTCAGCACTGGTGATTCACTACAGAAATGAAGAGTCCACATGCTTTTGCATTCATTGCTTTGAAAGTAGTGTTTGCGCTTGATGAAAGTAGAAGAGTGGAACTTAATTCATTTTTTTTGATGAAATTGAGTCAGAGAATATCTAACTCATGGAGTTTATATTAATATATTTATATGTACATATAATAGCTCTTACATAGAATTATAAAAACAGGTTTTGGTGTTGGCTTTTCCAAGTAAGGTTGCTGACTTTCAGACTAAAGTACATATTATGCTTTCCTGAAAGCAAAAGCTAAGAGATGGATATAATATTGCGGACTTTGTAAGTCTTATGTAGCCTAAAAAAAAGCGTTAGCTGGTCCTCTAGATTTCTGATCCTCTGTTCCTTCAAACGAATGAGCTGTCTCCATTAGCGTGAGTAGTCTCAGATCTCTTCTTGTGCTTTCCAAGATCGACTTCTTTTGCAATGGCATTGAGTTATGTGAGACAGATTTACTCAATATCTTCCTCCATTCAGGATATAGTAGATGTGTTATCCAATTATTTGGCACTGAGATTGTTTAAATTCAGATGTGCTTCCCAGGTCCTATTGATCACCTGTTGCTTGGTTATGATTAAAGTTGTCAGGTTGATGAGCTGTGGAATCATTTAGGAATTTAAACATGGATTGTCGTACTAGCATGATGGACTCCTTATCGTTTGAGATGGTACTTTTTGTCCAGTTAATGAGAAGTTTTGCAATTTTCTAAGCAGCGAAGAAGGAGCGTAGTGCTTCAAATTCGAAGCAGTGGTGATTCCTTTCCTTCCAAATACTCTAGTATCCTGCAGCTATTAGAATATCCAGCCCCTGTATGACATGTTTCCTTCTTTCTTCTAATCTCCAGTTGTTCTAAAGAGATGTTTGGGAGTGTGGCAGACTATTGGAATCAAAGTCTCGGAGGAGTAGCAACCAAACTTCTCTTGAAAAGGAACATTGAAGCAGCAGATGATCTGTTGTTTCCTGATAATTATCACACGTTTTTTTAGGTTGGTTCTGGTTAGAATTTTATCATGATAGGCTAGGTAAAGAAAAAATTTGACTCTTTCCGGTATCTTGATTTTTGAGATAATTCTGCTGATAAGGGGCCTTATACCTCCATTCTGTAAGAAGTTATAGCAGCACTTGGTTGAAAAGATTTTTTCTGGAAACCATCTCTGTTGGGGATAAATCCTGCTCCCACCGAAGTTCAGTCCGATGCCTAATCTAATGCAACCGATATCATGAAAGAGCTTCAATCGAAAATTCTTCCTCCAGCGGTCGAGTCTCAGTCGGGCTCCAACGAGAGCTGAACTTTTTTCGAACTTTTTCTTCAGTCGAACTCCTACGGAAGCTGAACTCCCTCCGCACTTCTCCTTCAGTCGGACTCCTACGAGAGCCGAACTCCTTCTGAATCCTTCTTCAGTCGAACTCCTACGGAAGCCGAACTCCCTCTGTACTTCTCCTTCAGTCGAACTCCTACGAAAGCCGAACTCCTTCCGGATCCTCTTTCAGTCGGACTCCTACGGGAGCCGAACTCTTTCAACTTTTTCAGTCGAACTCCAACGAAAGCCAAACTCCTTCCGGATCTTCCTTCAGTCGGACTCCTACGGGAGCCGAACTCCTTCTGGAGCCCTGCTTCAATCAGACTCCTATAGGAGCTGAACTCCTTTCGAATTTCTACTTCAGTCGGACTCCTACGGAAGCCGAACTTCCTCCATACTCCTCCTTCAGTCGGACTCCTATAGGAGCCAAACTCCTTCCGAATCTCTCCTTCGACCGAACTCCTAGAGGAGCCAAACTCCTTCCGGACTCCTCCTTCGATTAGATTTCTATAGGAGCCAAACTCCTTCCGGACTCCTCCTTCAGTCGGACTTCTACTGGAGCCAAACTTCTTTCAAATCTCTCCTTCAGCTAGCATTCCTCCTAGATGATCCCCTCTAGCCATATTTTCTTTGAAAGTCCAAACTCCTCTGAAATTGATATATGACGAAGTTCTTCACCAACCAACACCTGCATTCTTCGAACTACGACTATTAAATCTCGATGAACGGTCACCATCAGTCTGCTACAGATGATGCTACAAGCGGCGCCCCCTCCGTTACAGACTCCATCAAGCCTCGAGCAGTCCGCTACTGGATGATATGACTGTCACTATCAGCCTGACGATACTTTCATCTCCATATCAAACTCCATCAGGCCTCGAGCAGTCCGCTGCCAGACGACTGCAGCTATCACCATCAATCAAGCTCCGTCTATAAAACGAGACCCTCTATATACATTTTCTCTAAGCTCTAAGCTCTCTTCTCCTTCCTGAAACTCTATCAAACTTCTGCCTGAGCATTCCATTTCTATTGGTCAGAAGAGCTAACTTGATCGTCGGAGGATCTTATCGAAGTCACCACCACCGGCTCCAGATGAAACTTTATTTTATAGGTCATTGGCGATGACCTCATCCTCCTCCACTTCAGCTCATCTCGACGTCAACCAGATTCTGTGACAACAGAATTGGCACTAGAGGAAGGGCCTCTATCTCTGAGGCACCATTGTTCTTAAAGGAGTGCTCAGCAACGATCTCTCTCCTCCCTCTCTAGAGATTTCTCTTCTTCCTCTCTAGAGTTCTTCCTCGAGAAAAAAGGCCTCTCAGAAGAGCTTCGACCCGACGATCGATGGCCTTTGCAGCCAGATCTCGTCCAGACCTATCCGCCCCCGCTTCAGCCCCGGCAACTCAAGCTCCACCTATAGCCATGGTAGATCCAGAGCAGTTTAACCTGCTGATGCAGCGAATTTAGGGTCTCATCAAAATGGTGCAGGCCATGCAGCAGCCTCCAACGATGATTTTATCAAAAAATCCACCATCATGATGCTAGAAACTGATCTTAAGGAAGAGCATTTGGCCTAGCATACCCATCGTCCTTAGGAAGGAGAAACAGAGAGCAGAGGATCCGTGTTCGGATCATGATTCTCCTTCGAAAAAGAAATAGAGAGTCGAAGTTCTCCCCCCAAGAGGTTCCACAGGAGGGTGAAATGAAGTTCAATCGTACTCACGGACTCCTTTCGAGCATAAGCAAGGTCGAACTTTCCTTCGAGCTTGTCATCAAAGAAGCTCCGACAAAATGACACGAAGTTCTCCCCCTTAGGAGATTTCATAGGAGGCCGAATGAAGTCCAACCATGCTTATGGACTCCCTCCGAACGCAAGCAAGGTTGAACCCCCCCTCGAGCTCGTCATCAAAGAAGCTCCGACAAAAGAGCACAAGTTCTCCCCCTTAGGAGGTTCTACAAGAGGGCTGAATGAAGTTCGACCGTGATCACGTACTCCCTCCAAGCGCAAGCAAGGCCGAACTCTCCCTCGAGCTCATCATCAAATAATCTCTGATAAAAGGGCACAAAATTCTCCCCTCAGAAGGTTCCACAGGAGGGTAGAATGAAGTTCAACCGTATTCACGGACTCCCCCCGAGTGCAAGCGAGGACAAACTCCCCCTCGAGCTTGTCATCAAAGAATCTCCGACAAAAGAGCATGAAGAAGTCCTCCCCCTAGAAGGTTTCACAACTATGCCCCCCTCAATGCTCCATAGACATCAATCTAAAGCAAGCCAAGGGCGTTACTGTAGCCAGAACCACCAATGACAGAAGAACAATAAGAAGGTCGACCACCTTCCGACATCATCAATGCTACCTCTGAGGGGGCTTGGTACTTCAGCGAGCCATCATCTTCCAGCCTCAAAGCTAAGAGAAGCTTGCTCCAAATTGAGAAGGCCAGCATAAAATAGAGGAGGTCGCCCGGCCCGAAACTTATCGTCTGAAGAAACTCTAAGGAACAACGCTCCCACGACCCTGAAACATAGAGAATCTAAGGATGTGCTGCCATCAGTAATTTTTCTCCAATAAAATTTTTCCATTTCAATATTATTATTTCTTGATGCAAAAATTATGTGATGATAGAGAAAAAGCAGACAATAATGGTCGTGTTAGGAACAGAAGGAGAACTTTGTCCTAACATGAGCAAGTTGAAGTTCTTCAACCTCGACTAGAGATAAAATCTCTTTCGAGCTTCAGAGTCTACATCAATAGGAGATAAGATCTTCTTTAACCTCGGCTAGAGATAAGATCTCTTTCGAGCTTCAGATTCTACGTCAATAGGAGATAAGATCTCCTTCAACCTCGGCTAGAGATAAGATCTCTTTTGAGCTTTAGAGTCTGCGTCAACAGAAGATAAGTGAAGAAAAAATCCTGATTTTTTGGATCAAGTTCGTTCAGATTTGATCAAATCAAGAGAGATATTTCAAAAAATTCTCTCATATATTTAGATCAGATCTGAGATATTTCAGATCTAATTTTATTGATCTAATAAATAAAAATAAAAATAAATTAAATATAATTTAATTTATATTTTGATGTTGGGTAATCAGATTATCTTTTGATGATCCTGTGGATTGCCTAAGATTCTGAATCTAGCCACGCAAGCGCCTGGCCTCTACCGATATCCACTCAGACTGGATCTAGAGATCTTTTTCTTCTTTATCACCTCTCCAAAAAATTAGATCTGGATCTAATTTGGAGGATCTTTAAAACTTCTTTTTGAAGATTTGCTATCGTCTCTGTAGTAGTGCTACCTTCTTCCTTTCTCATCAGCTTTTTCTTGCCTGGATCGCACCAAACTGAAGCCCAACTTTTCTTGGGCATGGAGAGGAGAGAGAGGATCAGAAGATGGTATGGAGGAGGGAGAGGAGCAGTCTTGGGGCATAGCTAAGAGAGAACTCTCTTAAGGTTAGACGCAGATAGGGTTTATATAGATCCTGCTGTGCCATGCAGTGCCACATCATCCCAGTCAATCACATTGCTTCATGCAATCGGATCTAAATCTGATTGGTGGGATGACATCACCTGATCCAATCAGATGAGAGCCCCTCTAATTCATCCTTAGATGGCACCCAAGATTGGTCAAAGTCTACAGCTAGGGGTCACCTAAGTAGAATCCAAGAAGCAACCTAAAGTCCCATTGGTATGGGACTCCAGTCATCCCTATCCATGGGCGCATGTCTCCCTAGGCATGCGCCCCCTCCTTTCCAAAATATAGCAAGGGGACAAGCTCCTATCTACTCTCTAATAGATGCATGACACATGGGCAAATGTCCAAGGGTCAAAGGTCAACGTTTGACCAAAGTCAAAAGACAAGAATTAGCAGGTAACAAAAAATAGCAAGTATTGTCTTAAATTTATCTCATAAATTAAGACAATCCTTTTCTGACCTGGACAAGCTCCAGTCAAATCAAGTAAAGGTACCTGAGTGAGCAGAAACTCATTTGGCTCAGTCAAGACAACTTTGAATGATAATAAAAGGAGAATGTTATGCTCAATCGTGTGCTAGCACGATTTTCTTGAATCTAATTGAATCTTATTCAAATCAATTAAACTGGATTAGTCCAATTGATGATATTCAGATCCAAACCCTTATTTGTGTGATCCAGTTAGGTTCAGTTCTATATGGTAATGGGATATGTCGTGATCTCTATCATCGACATCATCGAAACTCCTTTCGATGGATCAGAACTCTTCTGATTCAGACAACTAGAATGATCGATCATCTAAATCATTCTAATTGCTCTCCAAAATCCACCAGTGACACCTAGCAGTATATGGTGGCAACCCATCAAAACTAAAAATAAACCTCTTCGGTGCAGCTACCTTGTGTGATTAAGTTCTTCTATCTTGAGCCCCGATCAGATTAGGGTTAAGGTGAACTCGTCAAACCCTAATTTCTATCATATGATTTAATCATTCGATTCAAGTCCGATGTGAAAATCTTAAATAGAAACTCTTTCTATTATTTCACTCTGCCATGGCCATGGGCTTATGGACTTGATTCTCATGATCATCATAGGGCTGCTCCTCATCTACCGAGGTAGATAGATTCCATCTTGATGCAATCCAGTTCCTACAATGAACATGCTATAGCCAACATACACCTCAGGATTCTGAATGGCTAGGAGAGATCGAGTCATGGTGTAGTCAAACTATAACACCCTCAAGGTGAACTACCGATGCACCTCAGGTCAAAGAACCAGACACACCACTGCAGCATCGAGTCAGTCATTGACGAGAAGGTAGACTTTCCTAATGACTACTCGAGGTGGTCACGCTCAGTGCCCTCGTTCTCTAACGAGTACCTGTACTCTCGCTCCGGTGTCTCTACACCGTAGACTCAAGACTCATCTACTAAAAAGAAGCGATTGTACACCAACCTTCCGGATCAATCACCATCCTCATGATGATCCTATGGTCGGGAGCATTTTATGAGTTAATAATGAAAATTCATGTCTTAAATTTTCAACTCTTGAAAATATGAATTATCATTACCATTAACTCAAAGGGATGTATCACAGACACTAAATACACATTTGTGATAGAAAATAACCCATTTTATTTATTTATAGTCAAAATTATAATTTTATCCTTAGAAGTGTATTATAAGTGTCAACCAATTCTGACTTCTAGGTCAAAATTATAATTTTATCCTTAGAGGAGATGTATTATAAGTCAAGCTTCAGATCTTCAACCTTGGCTAGAGATAAGATCTCTCCTAAGCTTCAGAGTCTACATCAATAGGAGATAAGATCTTCTTCAACCTCAACTAGAGATAAGATCTCTCTCAAGCTACAGAGTCTGCGTCAATAGAAGATAAGATCTTCTTCAACCTCGGCTAGAGATAAGATCTCTTTCGAGCTTCAGATCTTCAATCTCAGCTAGAGATAAGATCTCTCTCAAGCTTTAGAGTCTACGTCAAGAGGAGATAAGATCTCCTTCAACCTTGGCTAGAGATAAGATCTCTTCCGAACTTCAGAGTCTACATCAATAGGAGATAAGATCTCCTTCAACCTCAGCTAAATAAGATCTTTTTCGAGCTTCAGAGTCTGCATCAAACAGAAGATAAGATTCTCCTTCAATCTCGACTAGAGATAAGATCTTTTTCGAGCTTCAGTTCTTCAACCTTGGCTAAAGATAAGATCTCTTCCGAGCTTCAGAGTTTGCATCAATAGAAGATAAGATCTCTTTCAACCTCGGCTAAAGATAAGATCTCTTCCGAGCTTCAGAGTCTACATCAATAGGAGATAAGATTTCCTTCAACCTCGACTAGAGATAAGATCTCTTCCGAGCTTCAGAGTCTACGTTAATAGAAGATAAGATCTTCTTCAACCTTAGCTGCTAGAGATAAGATCTCTCCTGAGCTCCATCTTCAACTTTGATTGCTAGAGACGAGATCTCCCTCGAGCCTCAGAGTCTACGTTAATAAGAGATAAGATCTCCTTCAACCTCGATTGCTTAAGATAAGATCTCTCCCAAGCTTCTACATCAATAAGAGATAAGATCTCCTTCAACCTCGACTGCTTGAGATAAGATTTCTCTCGAGCTCCTACATCAACAAGAGATAAGATCTCCTTCAATCTCGACTGGAGATAAGATCTCTCCCGAGCCTGAACTCCAACTTCAATAGGAGATAAAATCTTTTTCAACCTCGATTGGAGACAAGATCTCTTCCGAGCCTCAACTTCGCCTTCAACCTCGGTTGGAGATAAGATCTCTTCCGAGCTTCAGAGTCTGCATCAATAGAAGATAAGATCTCTTTCAATCTTGGCAGAGATAAGATCTTTCCTAAGCTTCAGAGTCTGCATCAACAGAAGATAAGATCTTCTTCAACCTCGACTAGAGATAAGATCTCTCCTGAGCTTCAGATATTCAACCTCAAACTAGAGATAAGATCTCTTCCGAGCTTCAGAGTCTACGACAATAGAAGATGGATCACTTTCAACCTCGATTAGAGATAAGATCTTTTTCGAGCTTCAGAGTCTACATCAACAGGAGATAAGATCTCCTTCAACCTCGACTAGAGATAAGATCTCTTTCGAGCTTCAGAGTATGCGACAACATGAGATAAGATCTTCTTCAACCTCGACTAGAGATAAGATCTCTTCCGAATTTCAGAGTCTGCGTCAACAGAATATAAGATCTCCTTCAACCTCGGCTAGAGATAAGATCTCTCCCGAGCTTTGGATCTTCAATCTCGGTTGGAGATAAATCTCTCCCGAGCTTCTACAACAATAGAAGATAAGATCTTCTTCAACCTCGGCTGGAGATAATATCTCTCTCGAGCTTTAACTTCAACGTCAATCACGGTTGGAGATAAGATCTCCCCCAAACTTCAAAGTCTATGTCAATAGGAGAGAAGATCTTCTTTAATCTCGGTTGGAGATAAGATCTCCCACAAGCTTCAACCACAACATCAATAAACGATAAGATTTTTCTGGACCTCGGCCGGAGACGGGATCCCCCCGAGCCTCAAATTTAATGTCAACCTTGGCTGGAGATAAGATCTTCCCCCAGCTTCAACCTAAATGGGTGCAGAGCCCAGAAAAGGATTTTGACAGTCATTTTTTGAACTTCCTTCCTTTGAATTTCAAACTCGAAAGTTGGAGGATTATTATTGGGGATAAATCTCACTTCCATCGAAATTCAGTCTGATGCCTAGCCTAATGCAACCGATAATCATGGAAGAGCTTCAATCAAAAATTCTTTCTTCAGCGGTCGAACCCCTCAGCGGTCGAGCCTCAGTCGGGCTCCTACAGAAAATGAACTTTTTCCAAACTTCTCTTTCAGTTGGACTCCTACGGGAGCCAAACTTTCTCTACACTTCTTCTTCAGTCGGACTCCTATGGGAGCCGAACTTCCTCCGTACTTCTCCTTCAGTCGGACTTCTACGAGAGTCGAACTCCTTCTGGATCCTTCTTCAATCGGACTCCTATGGGAGCTAAACTCCTTTCGGATCTCCCTTCAGTCAGACTCTTATAGGAACTGAACTCTTTTCGAACTTCTTCAGTTGGACTCCTACGGAAACTGAACTCCTTTTGGATCCTCCTTCAGTCGGACTCCTATGGAAGCCAAACTTCTTTTGGATCATCCTTCAGTCGGACTCCTATGGAAGCCGAACTCCTTCTGGAGCCCTCCTTCAGTTAGACTCCTAAGAAAGCCGAACTTCTTCCGGATTCCTTCTTCAGTCGGACTCCTATGAAAGTCAAACTCTCTCCACACTCCCCCTTCAGTCAGACTCCTACAGGAGTCAAACTTTTTTCGAATCTCTTCTTCAGTCAAGCTTCTTTTGGACTCCTCCTTCGGTCAGATTTCTATAGGAGCCAAACTCCTTCCGAACTCCTCCTTCAGTCGAATTTCTATTAGAGCCGAACTTCTTCCGAATCTCTCCTTCAGCTAGCGTTCCTCCTGGATGATCCTCTCTAGCCGTATTCTCTTTGGAAGTTCGAACTTCTCTAAAATTGATGTATGACAGAGTTCTTCACCAACTAACGCCTGCATCCTTCAAACTACGGCTATTAAATTTCGACGAACGATCGCCATCAGTCTGCTACAGACGATGCTACAAACGATGCCCTCCTCCGTGACAGACTCCATCAGGCCTCGAGCGGCTTGCTACTGGATGGTATGGCTGTCACTATCAATCCGACGATACCTTTCTCTCCATACCGAACTCCATCAAATCTCGAGTAGCCCGCTGCCAGACGGCTGCAGCTATCACCATCAATCAAGCTTCGTCTATAAAAAGAAACCATCTAGATACGTTTTCTTTAAGCTCTAAGCTCTCTTCTCCTTCTCGAAACTCTGCCAAACTTCTGCCTGAGCACTCCATTTCTGTTGGTCAGAAGAGCTGACTTGATCGTCGAAGGATCCTTCTGGAGCCACCACCACTGACTTCGGATGGGATTTTGTTTTGCAGGACACCGACGGTGACCTCGTCCTCTTCCACTCCAGCTCATCCCGGCGTCAACCAGATTCTGCGACAACAATCTCCGAACTATTGAATCAGGTTTGTCGGAGAGATTGTCTTCATAATCTGATGGAACCATTGAAGGTCAATAGGATCAAGTACATATGTGATAGGGGCCAGTTCATATTCCTCATGAACTCTGAATAGGCTTCTGCTACTAATATCTCCTTGTTTGTTGAGAAAACATGTATCCAAGGGAATTAGCCTTTAAGGGGATGGTCAAGTAACCAGGAATCATTCCAAAGGAAGGTGTGAAGACCATTACCAATCTGAAATTTGATCAATGATTGGAAGATTTCTTTGACTTGTTGGACATCCTTCCAGAATAGCGATAACTGATTTTGGTTTAATGCTTTCAATGATTTTGAGAGGTCTTTATAGTATCCATTTTGGATTAAAATGCTCCATGGTTTTGGTGTATCTGAGAAAAATTTCCACCACCATTTGCAAAATATGATCTGATTATAGACTTTTAGATCGATTTATCCTAGTCCTCCAAATTTTTTTGGTCAACAGACTGAGCGCCAATTCAAAAGGCTTTTCCCATTTTTGTATTTATCCTCTCCACACCATAAGAAGGCACGATGATATCTATCTATTCTTCGAAGTATTCCAGTAGGCAATAAGAAGTTTGGCATCCAAAATGTGACTATCGGTGTTATTGTGGCATTAATAAGCAATGATCTTCCTGCAGTTGAGAGAAGTTTACCTTTCCAAATCGCTAGTTTTTTTTATGATTTTTTTCAATAGTGGTGTCCAGTCATCCATCTTTAATTTTTTGAAGTGTAGTTGCATTCCCAAATACTTCAATGGAAAGTCTGCTGGAGTGCTGCCCAGTGTATTTGCAATTTGATCTTTTTGAGCTCGCTGAATACCTAGGCCTAAGATTGAAGACTTCTCAAAATTAATTTTCAGACCTGATAGAAGCTCAAAGGAATACAGGATGAACTTTAGAGAGGTGATATGTGTTCTTTCAGTACCGCAAAATAAAAGTGTATCATCTGCAAATTGTAAACTTGGGAATAGTCCAATAACTTTATTTGATCCAATGCCTTCGATTAGGTGATTGGCAATTGCCAGTTGAAGGATTCGGTCTAGAACATTAACCACCATAATGAAGAGATGTGGTGAAAGGGGATCACCTTGGCGGAGTCCTCTGCGGCGTTTGAATGATTTTCCACGGAGGCCATTTAGTAGAATGGATGATTTTGCCGATGAAACAATGTTCATAATCCATTTACACCATCCGCTGCTGAATCCTCTTGCTTTGAGGACATCTAGTAGGAAAGGCCATGCGACATTATCGAATGCTTTCTCAAAGTCTAACTTGTAGATTATCCCTCTATATTTGAATTTGTTGGACTGTGAGATGATTTCACCGGCAGCTGCAAAATTATCAGTAATGTTTCTTCCCTTTATGAATGCCGACTGTGTGTATGGAATCAACTCATCTATTTTCGTGCATAGTCTTTGTGATAGAACCTTTGATATGATCTTTACAATGCCGTTCATGAGGTTGATAGGTCTGTAATCCACAATTTGATTTTTTCTTCGGGATAAGGGTTATGTATGAATAATTGATCCTATCCAGGTCAGCATTGTGATCATAAAAACTTTGGAAGATTCTGATCGAGTCTATTTTTATGACATCCCAGTATTTTTTATGGAAGGCAAAAGTGAATCCATCCGGTCCAGGACATTTTTGCGATGCCATTTTAAAAACAGCTGTTTTGATTTCCTCTTCTATGAAGGGTACTTCAAGATCTTGCATTTGCTGAGGCCCTTCAGGAAATAGCGAGGTCCAATTTGCTTTCATACAAGGATTTTCTGAATTGCCAATTAGCTTTTCGAAGTATTCATTGAAGCATTCATAAATTCTCTGCTGGTCTGTTAGGGTCTCTTGGTTGTGTTGGAGCTCTGAGATGTAGTTTTTTCTCCTTCTGTTGTTGGCCCATAGATGAAAAAATTTAGTGTTGCAATCTCCACTATCTAACCACTGAATATGCGAACGTTGTTTCCACAGGAGCTCTTCTTGCATTAAGATGTGATCCAACTCTATTTTTGATGTGATTCTATCCTCAAGCTCAGAGGTGTGTAAATTTCTTATTTTTTCTTCCTTATCTAGGAAGGTAATTTTCTTCTATAATTCGTTTTTCCTCATGATGATATTGCCCACTTCAGCACGATTCCAGGTCCTGAGTTTCATACGGATTAATCAAAGTTTTTTTACTACCATCTCTGTTGCGTTACTGAGAGTTGGGGCCGTCTCCCACCATCTTCAAATCAGATCATCCATTCCTGTAATGGTTAACCAGAAATTTTCGAAGCGGAATGGTTTGGTAGTATGAGACTTACCTTGCACATTGGTTGTGGGTTGAAGTAGAAGAGGAGTATGATCTGAGGTGGTTCTGGCCATAGTGGTAAGAGAGGTTGTCGGGAATTTGCTTAATCATTCAATGGATACAAGGCAGCGATCCAATTTAGCTAGTGAAGGTTCATCTCTAAGATTGAGTCTGTTAAAACTGTTGAGAAGATGAAAAAAGTAATTTTTTTATTGAGGATAATTTTTGATTCTTATATTTCATTAACCTCTAATAGGAGTATATGTAGATTACAAGGTCAGCTATTACAATAATTACAAGAAGAAGGAATATCTCGATTACATACTAAGTAAAAAGAAAGTAATATCCTGATTATATACTAAGTAAAAAAAAATCAAATATAGAATTGCTAAACAAAAAGAAAGACTAAGTAGGAGTGCCAGCAAAATATGAATATGTGTTGATTTGCTAAATATAGAAAAGGACTAAATAAGAGTGCAAGCCAAAATAGAATGTTGGGTTGAAATGAATATGCACTGATACACCCCCTCAAGATGAAAAATCGAGAGCACGAATCTTCAGCTTGTCCCTTAGGAATCTAAAACGTGAGGTACCCAAGGATTTGGTGAGAATATCGGCAAGCTGATCTTGGGTGGAGATGAACTGAACAGATAATTGATGTCGCACAACATGTTCACGAACGAAATAAAAATCAATTTCGACATGTTTTGTGCGAGCATGGAAAATAGGATTGGTTGAGAAATAAGTGGCCCCAATATTATTACACCATAGAATAGGAGGGCCATGTAAGGGATGGCCAAGTTTCTGAAATAATGACTCAAGCCATATTAGTTCAGCTGATGCATCCGTTAAGACCTTATATTCAGACTCTGTGGACGAGCGGACAACTATCTTTTGTTTATGAGTTGTCCAAAAAATGAGGTTAGGGTCGAGAAAAATTGCATAGCTCCTAGTGAAATGCCTATCAGCCCCACTACCTGCCCAATCTGCATCCGAGAAGGCTTGGAGAGAGCAAGAGGTGGATCGATGAATGTGTAACCCATGATCAGCTGTAGCTTGAAGGTATCTTAAGATGCGTTTGACCATAATCCAGTGATCAGTATTAGGAGACTGCATAAACTAACATACTTTATTCACTGCAAAGAAAATATCCGGATGTATCAATGTAACATACTGAAGAGCTCTAATAATGAAGCGATACTGTGTGGAGTCCGGATGGGATGCACTCCTGAATCAGAATTCTTTATAATGGCCATTGGGGTCCGAACAGGTTTACAGTCAACCATGCCTGCCTTTTAAAGAAGATCTTTAATATAGCATTTTTGAGATAATAATAATCCAGTATTATTCTGAATAGCCTCAATTCCTAAAAAAAATGGAGATCACCAAGATCCTTAATAGAGAATTCTTTAGCAAGCTGATGAAGGATAAGAGAGACCTGATTGGAGTAATTGCTGATTACCAAAATATTATCAACATAGATGAGCACATACAGGATATGAGACTTCATCCTTAAAATAAATAATGAAGAATCGATCTTGCTAGCAACAAACCATAGTCGGAGAAGAAACTGGGAGAGATGGTGAAACCAGGCATGGGGTGCTTGTTTTAATCCATATAGAGATTTATGAAGATGTCAAACATAATCTGAATGGTCGCGATCCTCAAAACCTGATGGTTGGGACATGTATACTTTCTCTGTCAGGTTGCCATGCAGAAAGACATTATAAATATCTAGTTGCCAGATGGACCAACCTTGAGAGATTGCAATACTTAGAATAGACCGAATGGTGGTATGTTTGATAACTGGATTGAATGTTTCATTATAGTCGAGGCCAAGTTGCTGATGGAATCCTTTAGCAACTAGGCGCATTTTGTAATGCTCAAGAGATCCATCAGCTTTTCTGTTGATCCTGTACACCCATTTACAGCCAACCAAATTTTTTGATGAGATGAACGTAGAACAAGAGACCACGTACCGTTGCGAATTAAAGCATTAAATTCTTTAGTCATTGCAACACGCCACTCAGAGTGTTTAGATGCTTGAGTAAAGTAAGTAGGTTCTATGGAGAGGATAGTGGTGGTGAGGGCAGACGGCTGGTTGGGATGAGGTCGAAGCACCATGAAATGTGTATGGGTGGGTTGGATAGGTGGATCAGGGGAGGTTTTGTCTTGCTGGAAGCTAGTTGTAGAGGAAAGCATGAGAAGGGAAGGTTTTGCTAATAAGAAATTGCAATATAGATCATTAAGTAATCTAGTCCGAACAAGTGCAGAGTCGGTAATGCTAAAAGGACTTAGAGTGGGATCAGTTACAGGAGAAGGTGTTGAGACAGACTAAGAAATGGAGAATGCAACCGATGTTGAGGTGGACAAACGATGCAAAGAAGAATGTGAAACTAGTGGAGGAACAGATGATAGTGGGGTGGCCTCTTATAAAGATTGAAGTGATGTAATGCCGCAAGGTGAGGAAGAGGGAGATGTTGGTGGTGGACAAGTTAATGAAGACTGAGATTGAAAAAGAAAGATAGATTCATTGAAGCGAACGTGTCTAGCGATATATGTATGATTTATTTTTAGATCGAGACATCGATAGGCACTATGAGAAGGATTGTAGCCGAGAAACACACACAGTTGAGATCGATACTCCATTTTATGCCGATTGTAAGGATGAAGAAGGGGGTAGCAAAGACACCCAAAAATTTGTAGGAAGGTATTGGATGGTGGTTTATTGTGAATGAGTTCGAAGGGGGACACACCACTAGAGACTTTAGATGGCATCCTATTAATGAGAAAAATAATTATTTCAAAAGCATAGTGCCAGTATGACATGGACACTGACCCATGAACAAGAAGGAATAGGTCGGTTTCCGTAATATGATGGTGATGACGTTCGATAGCCCCTTGTTGCTCATGGGTGTGAGGAGCAGCAACACGATGGGTAATACCAATCTTACGAAAAAATTAAGAAAGAGAGCGAAATTCTCCTTCCCAGTTAGTTTGGATTGATTTAATAGTACTAGAGAAATGCCGTTCAACCAAAACTTGAAATTGTAAGAAAATAGAGAACACATCAGATTTGCATTAATGGATAAAACCAAATATATTTATTTTGATCATCAACAAAAATTATGTAATAGCAATGTCCTAATAAAGATGGAGTAGGGAAAGGACCCCGAACATCACTATAAATAAGGTCTAATAGAAACTGACTGCGATGATGAGACGAAGATAAATGCAACTTACTAGACTTGCCTAATTGATATGAGAGACAAAGGGGACGAAGATGTGCAGACTTATAGGATAGATTATTGGTCTTCACCATGGAGCGAAGCAAGTAATAATGGGGATGGCCCAAACGATTATGCCAGCCATCAAGAGTGGTGCTTTCGGCTACGTGAACAGATGCAGACAAAGAAGAAGGGTCGGAATGGAGAGTGTATAATCCTCCTTTACTCGGATCGGATAATACTGTGGTCTTGATAGTTTGGTCCTTCATAAGAAAATGAGAGAGATGAAATTTAAAAAAGATATTATTATCTTTTGCAAACTGTTGTACAGAAAGTAAATCTTTAGAATAGAAGGGACATGTAAGATGTTAGATAACTGAAAAGAAAGAGAAGAGTAAGGAGAGGAAAAAGAACCATGACCAATATGTGATATATGTAATCCCTTACCATTATCTACATGCACCTGATCTGGACCAGTGTACTCATCATAGGAGGACATAGAATAAATGTCAGGAGTGATATGGTGAGATGCTCCTGTATCTGGGTACTAGGTGAGGGCGGTGGAGGAGTGAGGGGTAGTACGAAGTGGCTGATTAGGATGACGCTAAGATGAATTTGGATGTGGATATGGTGAATATGAGAAATTGACATTGGATTATGGAGAAAAAAAGTGTGGATATAGCTGCTGAGGGCGATAGAAGCAGGTGGCATTGGAGTGGTTATTATAATTGTAAAAAGAATACTATTGAGAACCACGGCCAGCAGGTGGACCAAAACGACCACGACCTTGACCAAATTTGCCACGTCCTCCATGACCTCGAGTGAAGCCATGACCAATAGAGGGCCTGGGGTCACTAGAAGAATAGGCAAACCATTGAGCAGTATTGATGGTAGAATTGATAGAAGGAGTGGCATTAGTAACGGTTAAGTTTCTGAATGTCTGCATGCTTTCATGGCTAAGTAATAGCCCATGAAGTTCAGTATATGTCGGTGAGATGTGTCGGTTGAGAATGCCAGGGACCGTATCTTGTAGATCATCACGTAGGGCATGCAGTACATGAAAATTAAATTTGGTTGGCTTGAGGGCATTACCAGAGGCAGCAAGTTCATCAGTCACAGCTTTGGCACATCGGAGCGGAGAGGTGACGGTCTCATTTGATTTTTGACGAAGATTCTGCAACTTTAGATACAGAGATATGAGTTGGATAGGAGATACTGAACCAAAGGCTTCATGAAGAGTGCTTCAGCACTCAAAACTGGTCTCTTTGTCAAGAAGAAGAAGAACCAAATCTTCAGATAATGAAGTAACAAGAAGGCTTACGAGTTGAACATCTTATTGTTGCCAAGTAGCAGCGGCAATTGAATCGATGGACTGTGGGTGAGAGCCATCAAGGAATCCAAACAAGCCTTGATCCTTTAAGAAGGGAGTAATTTGCTTTCTCCAAATCAAAAAATTAGATGCATGCAATTTGATGGATAAGGTGAGAGGAGTTGTTATGTTAGGTGGAGGAGAAGAAGAGGGACTGGAGAAGGTGGAGATAGATGAATCGGTGGCCATAAAATAGCACTGAAGGAGGAAGAAGAAGAGATGCTCGTTGAAGCTTCAAGGCTCTGATACCATGAAAAAGATAATTTTTTTATTGAGGATTATTTTTTATTCTTACATTTCATTGACCTCCAATAGGAGTATATGTAGATTACAAGGCTAGTTATTACAATAATTATAAGAAGAAGGAATATCTCGATTACATACTAAGTAAAAAGAAAGTAATATCCTGATTACATACTAAGTAAAAAGAAATCAAATATAGAATTGCTAAATAAGGAGAAAGACCAAATAGTAGTGCCAGCCAAATATGAATATGTGTTGACTTGCTAAACATAGAAAATGACTAAATAAGAGTGCAAGTCAAAATAAAATGTTGGATTGGAATGAATATGCACTGATAGCAGATAAGCTTGATGGTTATAGAGTAGCTACCCAGTGCAATCAGACTTCCTTCAAAATCATTCTGATTCCAGGAGGTTAATAGTCCTCCTGCGGATCCTAAGGCATCTTTTAAGAACCATGCTCCGAATTTAGGGCCACAGATGGCTGATTGTAATTTCTGGTTCATATTGATCTGTTTTGTTTCCTGGAGATAGATAATGGAACATTTGGATTGTTTGATTGCTTCTCTAATAGCTCTTTTTTCTTTGGGTTCCCAGTTCCTCTTGTATTCCAACTAAGAATCATTATTTATGGGGTGGGGTTGAAAACTTCCCGAGTTCCTTGATAAGGGCATGAAGATGAGTAGAATATCCAGTATTTTTATTTTGGGTTGTGCAGCAAAAGTATTCCTTGTTTTAGAATCCAAAAGGTCTGTAATCCAAAATCCCAACACCTCTTGAGAAGGAGAGGTCTTACAGTGAGCATAGAAACAAAGCTTAAGAGTAGATAGACAGAGACAAAAACATTGCCCAGACTTTCCTGGGTTCATTCGTTGCATGTAGTGGTTGAAACTCATCACTTAACAGCTATAGAAACTTGTTTAATGAACCTTCCGCATCGTTGTGCCTCCATTGTGTGAATGAGGGCATGCTGCATGCTATTGGTGAATGAAAGTTATGTGAAAACATATCAGTAAAAATTAACAACAGGATATGTGATGACGTATATATGGCAAAATATTATGTAACTGAATGATGTCACATCTTGAAAACATTTTGAATGACCAAGTCTAACTGAAGAAGCGATAGCATAAACTTTGTACGGACACTTGGATAGGATGATTATTTATTTGATTTTAGCTCGAACTTGGATGTCTAGATGGATTTCATAGCAAAACTTGGTCAAGGGTAGAAACGAAGCGGTTGGCAGTTATATGCTCTATGGTTGGGCATGCTATGCAATCAGTTTGTCTGATGACCTTTAAAAATTATTCCCCCATGTTACAACTTTTTTGTTTGTGACTTATAAATTAGTATATGAATGTCACTATCAAACACTCCAACTCAAATGATACATGTCATGCAATACTCATAATGACGTAGTTATCGCAAGGAATACCTATCAAGACAATTTGATCTGAAAAAGCCTTGAGATTTCCATTGTTAGCTATAATGTCCTATTTCAATAGAAATTATAGTCCTCATATTTTTTAATGATTATTAATATTTTTAATGGCTTCAAATATCTTAGTACTCAAATACTACTGAATACCACATTATTAAAATATATATATATATATATATATATATATATATATATATATATATATATATATATTGTGGGTATATCAAGGATTCCACCTATGACATCTTTCAGAAACGAAAAGCGAGCAAATAGTTCACATCGCGTTCTCAGAATTAGATAAGTTACATTTTTAAATATATTAAGATTATAGCTAATTATATTGCATTGTTCTGGGTTGGAAACTATGTTACAATTCTAAATATTTCTCAATATGCTTCTTCGAGAGGAATATGCGGCTAAACACGTACGTTATTGTATAATTTCAGGTTTGAGGAATAAGGTGGAGATGGTGACAGAGAAAGATATAAGCTTCTCTTAAAGTATTGCCAGTTCCAGAATAAGCTGAGGGATTTTGACCCTCATGTGCCTGTTACAGTTACATTGCTTGTTGTTTCTTTTTCATAGCATGTGAATGAACCATTCAGCTCTGCTGTTTTGCTTAATAATGCACTGTGATTTAAGACTAAAGGTTATCTCAGTACAACATTAGAACTATTTTTCTTTTTTGGTTGTTACAGTCTTGAATATTAAGAAATAATAATTTAGTGCATGGCGCATGCTGGATCCATTAAACTTTTCATTATTATCCAATACTAGCTCATGTAAATCGTTAAACAGAAGCAATCCTATTGATTTGCACTAACCAGTACAGTTCAGGATAATGGCTATTAATGTCATCATGGCTATCGTAATGGCTTTAGAGACTCATTATTTTATATACAACAAGAGAATTTTATTGTAGAAATAATCACTATTATTTGATCAGTTCACTTCAATTTACGTATTTGTGCCTAGATAGGTGAACAAATTTGTTAATTAGTTTTACATATCATGTTTATTATAGTGCATGAAAAATGCTTCAATTATGAGTTATTTTATTTTAAAAACTGGCAAAAATCATTACAGAATAAATTTTATAAAGAAATTTAATTACATTGGACTGGGTAAACAACAATCATGGTACCTATTGCAGTCGTCAAGGACATGCATGCTATTGAACCTTCATAATGGCCATATACAAAAAGAATTAAAGGTTTTTTTTTTCCTTTTTAAGAAAAAAAGATACTTCACACTGGCACAAAAAGACTGAAACGTGAATGTGTGATTTTGTGATCATGTTGTATTATAAAACAATGGAATGAAGATGACTTGCTCATCAGTATAATTAACATAGTTATTGGGAGACGATATCATTAAAATCTCTCAACTACTGAATAGGTTTAACATGTATCTCATATAAAATCAACACATTTATGAATAAAAAGTAAGAAAAAATTCCCTCAAATAGATAAAAGATAGATCGTAAGGATATCAAGCAATTAAAGTAGGGCTGATAAGGTGGCATCGACTTTTTTTGAGGAAAAAGAGGAAGAAGTGAGTCACTTCCCCCTCTCACGTGAATAATATATATTAAGAAAAGGTTCGCTTAAATGAAGTGCAAGAAATATAGTGTAAAGGGATGTAACACAACCCATTTTATGCATGGATGGATCTTGTCAATCTCCACATTTGTTTTTAGTTTTTTCAGGCCAAAAGACAAAGCCAGGTATGAATGTTGGCTCTGTACATATTTAGAAGAAGGTTCATGCTCATCGGTGAGGGCAAAGAGGCAAGCAAAACCCTGCGAGTCTCCGTTGAATCTGCTCTCACAGTATTTCCATTCCAATATTTGGATAATGTATTTTCCACTTGCCATCAACCTCCTCCGTGATAAGCTTTGTTCTACTAAAGTTTTCTTAAAGATCGTTGAATATTTTCATTACCTGGATGGTGCAGCCAGTACTCAGCCAAAAGAATGGCTTTCTTAGCTCATTACGCTGCAACCATTGCTTGAAACTTAAAAATACGGTGGTTACGTTCACACCATAAGCACCAACAACCAATAATAGATAGGCATTCCATATCCGAGAAAACATGAGTGATCGATACGTGATTCCTCCATTTGTCCCAGATATCAGTAAATTTATCGGTAGTTACGGCACACTTTTTTGATGAGGTTTTTGACCGTCGGTATTCTTTTTCTGGGATTGGCAGCCTCCAGAAGAATTTACCGAGGGAAGAAGTCAGCCCTCCATGTTTGAGGAATCTATAACACCCATTAATTGTGTAGAATCCTTAAAGCGACCGAGATGTTTCTATCGTCAATTCCATGCAACCAACTGTCTATGGTGAAGGCAGTTTTATTGGCCAGCTTCCTGGCCACTAACGCAAGAAATTCAAACCTCCGTGCATTGTGTTTCCTCCAAATGGCACCAACTTTCGATAGCAAAAAGGCTTTCGACAGCCGGGAAGAGAGGAGTGATAGATTTGTGTTTCCTCCAGCTTATCCAAACTTCTTCATATCTCTCTCTGGGAGTGGTGGTATGCTGAAACCTTGGAACAATGTTAGCCAAAATTCTTTTGAGAACTTGCAATGCAAGAAAATATGATCTGTAGTCTCTGTATAATTTTCACATAAGGAGCATTGGTCTAGGATTCTCGACCTTCATTTTTTGAGGTTTGAAGCTATGAGAATTTTGTTGTAGCACCAAAACCATGCAAACAGTTTAACCTTTTCCGACACAGGTAATCGCCAAAAAAAGTTACCTAGAGGGGAGGTTATCCCTCCATGTTTAAGGAAGAAGTAGCAATTGTTGATGGAGAATAGGCCTGATTTGTTCCATTTCTAGAGCATACGATCTGCGTTACTGTTAACTGGGCAAGAATATACTATTAATGTGAAGTCGTAGAATTCTCTGGATGCCATGGTGCTTAAAGGCTACCGGAATGCCTTCAAAATCATTTGGCTGGGTGATGATTGGCCTCTTAAAAGCTTGAGGAAATTGGCAACAGAGATTATAGGGTCTTTGGCCAAAAAATATAAGTGAGGAAAAGCTTCTGATAATGGAACGTTCCGGTCCCAGGCATCATGCCAAAATGAAACAAGGTCATCATTTTCTAGTTTTGGGTGGAAAAATTGAATGAACAAGTCAAAAAGATCGATGATGCCTCTCCAGAATGGTGAAGCAGAGCATTTCTTGTATCTAGAGTGGAATAATGGTAGTTTATTGGGAAAATAGATGCCTCTTACCAGTTTGCACTAAGGTTTGTGTTGTTCCCCATAGAATTTCCACCACCATTTTAACAGGAGAGCGGTGCTAGTGGTATTTAGGTCGAGGAGACCCAACCCCCCCAGCTTTCGAGGTCGACATACCGCTCCCAGTTTTGGAGGTATTTGATGTTACCACCAGGATGCTGATCATTTCTAATGAACTTGCAGCAAAGTTAATTGACTTTATGTATTAATGCTACTGGAAGTTTGAAGACTGACATCCAATATAGCAGAATGGCTCTCAAAAATATTGTTTGCCAAAATCAAACGACCTGCCAACGTAAAAGCATTATGTTTTTCCATCCACTCATTCATTTAGATACTTTCTCGATGAGAAATGACCAATCCTTATTTTGGGGGACGGTGTGGTCAAGAGGCAAACCAAGATATTGGATTGGCAATCTGGAGGCTTGGCAGCCTAGCATGTCAACAAGGATAAGGTGGCATCGACTTGTCGCTGGTAATTGCTTGGCATATGCAACCCTAATTTATGTGAAAGGATTGGCCAAATCCAAGGAATATGGTCCTGTATGGTGATCAAATGGGGCCGCTATTGACTATATTTTCATGTCTCCTGCTTTAATTTCTTCAAGAGAAGCCCTTTTCCAGGGTGCAGTTAATTATATTAGTTGACCGTACTTATTCCATTAATTTGCAATTGCCCGCAGTGCATGCATGCTCTATGGGTTAATTATGAAGCGGATTTAATGGCACAAGTAACTGCCCTTGTGCTTGCACCTGATTTGATTTGAGTTATCGTGATTCAAAGAGATTGTCAAATAAGCTCCAGAACTTATGCTGTCTGCATCAAATGATACCATGTTTTTGCAACCCAAGTTGGTGCATTATATTATAACGCAGTTTTTTTTTTTTTTTTTTTTTTTTTTGATGTTGTTTTGTCAATGCATCATCTGCTGAGTACACATGCCAAGATCTAGTTAAACATTATGCCAAGATTATAGTTTTCTTATCCATGGAGTAAAAGGCAATTCCTCGAAAAAAAGCACCTATCGTTGGGGGGAGGAGAGAGAGAGAGAAAGAGAGGAAGAGGAGGAGGAGCAAACTATACTTGTAACTATCTTACAAAAGCTAAGAAATAATATTCTAAAATCATTAATTGGCAATCCTCTGGTAGGCCCTATATAATTATTTATGGCCTTATAGTCTTAAAAATTTGATGCCTCCTTGCATCTATTTATTCCTTGCAGACTGCATTCTAGGCTTGCACTTAAAATCTCGGTGCCTACTGAGTTACAATCTTACGGGACTAAATTAAACTTACTAATCTTTCTACAATCTTAAAAAAAAAAAAAAATTATTATAGTACTTCTTTATAATATTTTATTATAAAAAATATTTTAAATATTTTATTTTCTTCGTCCTACCATCCACTCACCCCTGCATGCCCCCCCTCTTCCGCAACCACGCTCCCCCCTCCTGCAACCACGCTGCCTTCCTGTGGCTTCTTCTTTCTTCTTCTCAGATGCACCCCAGCCTCCCTCTCTTCTTTCTTCTTCTCCGATGCACATAACCCCCCTCCCCTCTCTTCTTTCTTTTTCTCCGATGCAACCCTCCTCTTCTTTCTTCTTCTCCACCGCCCCCCCTTCTTCTTTTTCTTCTTCTCCACCACCTACCTACAGGTCCTCCACCCATCAATGCTCCTCCCACTCGTGCAGCTCTGCCACGGCACCCACCTCCCTCACCTATAGCGCCCCTGGATACGACCCCCTTAGTGGGTCCTCCATCCTTCACCTACAGTGCCCTCAATGCACCTCCATCCGTCGGGTCCTCCACCACCACCGTCCCTTTTAGCTCCTCCACCTTTCTGGGCGGCAATCAAGGATTTTGAAAAAAAATCCTCTACAATGTCGGAACAATTATGATTTTTGAAATATTTACCGTATCAACTATGTACATTAACATTCTAATAGAATGAAATCTAAATAGTTTATGTTTAGTCCAATGATAAAGAGACAAATATTCTTTGGAGCACCGTAGTAAAAGTTTTAAAACAATAAGAAAAATATTCACAAAAATAGAATGAATCTCATGTCTAAGTTATGTTGACAATCACAAAGTGGTGCAGCTTTTCTTGATTTCTGCATGTCATTTTTAAATCGGAGTCATTTAAATCTTCTCTTCCCTATAGTCTTTCATTTTTATTGAGTACCTCCAAAGAGACAACCAACCATGATACTCTTGGTTTAATTACTCATAAATAATTTTTTCTTATTTTTTTGCTTAAATCACAATCTTGCCTAAGTTTCCTTGATTTGATATACACCAAGGATCAAAAGTGTGCCTACTGCTTTGAACTTGTAACATGAAAATACAGACGAGGGTTCCTAAGCTTATGATGAGATATATGTAACTAGCCATATCACAAGTAGCACATTTGTCTATATATGTAAATTGAAGTAATTTAAAAAATGTACCACTGAAGTGGGAGAGAGAGCAAAATATCCATCAACAAAGTTATTACATAATGAACTATTCCATGCAACAAGCTAGTCACTAATGTCTTATAGCTATGGTACTCTTCTTTTTTTTTTTTGAAAGAAAAGGCGGCAAATCTACTAGTATAATTTATTGCAAACTAAATAATCCAAAAACATATAAGAAGGTGATCTAGGGAGAGTAGACAGACAACGAATAATGGGTCATACACCCCTATGTTATAAAGGGTGCATGCAACTACCGAAATGAACCAACCTCCAGGTACCAAGCAAAAGAAAACACCATACTATCCATACATTTTTCAAAAAATGTACCACTGAAGTGGGAGAGAGTCTAATAAATTATTCATTATATCATAGAGAGCAAAATTGCCAACAACAAAGTTATTACATAATGAACTATTCCATGCAACAAGCTAGTCACTATTGTCTTCTAACTATTCCATGCAACAAGCCTTATATGATTTTCTACGAATATATATGACATCATAAATAATATATATGATTTTTTATGAATATATATGACATTCTAAATAATATATATGATATTCTAAATGATATATATGGCTTCTTGATGCCTTATATTATTGTGACTAGAGCTGCTCTAATACTAATTATCGTGATACCACTTGCTCTGACACCATCTCTTGAGAAGATCTGTCGTGCAGAATATAGATCCTCCTATGAGTCCAGGATCTATACATCGATGACGATGTCGATATCGTAATAGAAAGAAAAAAAAAGATAAATAAAAGAACACAATCAAATTTATGCATTAAGCTAAGACTTATCTCTACGGGATATGTAAACTTCACTGTGAGAAAAAAAAAATTTTACAAAAGAAGATCACACCCTTAACTCTCATACATCAATCTCTCTCTCAATGAGAAGCACTCATCCTCTCAAAACTCTCTCTCTAGGAGACTCTTGTGTAGTACTGACTGCTGCCTAACAGTGCCCGAAGCCCCATGCTTCTACTCCCTACCAGCTTCGGCCTGCTGGTCTGTTGCCTATAATCTGCTGAGCCTCTCCATATGCCTTGCTACTTTCTGCCACAGGCCTTTTAAAGACCTTAAACCGAGTCCAAGTCAGAGACAGGACTCCAATTAGAACTCAAATCAGCTTCTTACCGTCAGATCATGCCCACAACCCCTCAGACCGTCTGATCGTGTGTTAATCCTCCCGTGCATTATGTAAAACATGCTTGAACCCTTAAGCAATCCATATCCAACACGTGGACTGCGTGAAACAAGTGTGAAACTATTATTTGGCCGTATGGACCGCTCATGGATCGTGCTTGATCCATGTGGTGTCTCATAGACCATGCACTAGGCCTGCCGTGGTGGACCATGCATGAGCCATGTGGTCTTCCTACCTTGGTCATGCCTGCATGAGGGCCGCGTGCTGTGGCCTACTGGTGCGCCGCAAGCCAGGCCATGGCCTGCTGCCAAGCCCGCTTGTAGGCCTCTGGGCCATGAGTGCCTTTCTAGTCTTCTTCATGCTATGGACTTTGCTGGTCTCCTCTTTGCACTATGGTCTTCGCTATGGATCGAATTCAAGACATTTTTCTTAACATATATAATATCTTGAATAATATATAAAACTTCTTATGAATATATATGATATCTTAAATAATATATATGACATCCTGAACGATATATGTGGTTTCTTGATGTCTTATATGACTTCTTATAAATATTTACGACATCCTAAATAATATATATGACTTTCTGTGAATATATATGACATTCTGAATATTATATATAATTTTTTATGAATATATATAATATGTTGAATATTATATATGGCTTTCTAGTACTTTACATGACTTCCTGTAAATATATATATATGACATTCTGAAAAATATATATGATTTTTTGTGAATATATGACATCATGAATATTATTTATGGCTTTCTGATGAGTTCTGTTAATACATATAATATTCTAAATAATATATATAATTTTTTATTATTTATTATAACTTTATGTTGTATTATTATAACTTTTTGTTGTGCGATATGGTATCAAGAAATCATAATACTATTTGTTCATTATTCTACGGAGGATAATAGTATTTTTATTATAAAAAATTTGATGAAAAAAAAATTGAGTAACATTAAATATCCTTCCATCATTACTTTCGCTATATGGATCAAGATGATTAGACGGTATGCTCTACATCAATTTTGCTGCACCACACATGGTGCATAAGATATTACTCTTCCATCATATCTTATCATGGCATAATTTTATAGTATCTCTTTATATGCTTCTTATATTGAGTTGAAGTATCGCTACCAGTGGCCACGCTGGTGCCTTGCCACTATGGTATGGACTTCTAGGCTTCTTGATGCCGGTAAAAGAATTAGAAGTGAAACACCATATGTCTATCGATTTTGGCACCTAACTAATTTATTTTGGTATAGCCAATATACACCAGTATTTAAATGCTTGGTTTCTCTATTTTCACTCTCATGTTTATATATCCTAATTGTGTAGGACATGAGATTATTTTGTTATTTCATTTTTCTACGAACAATATAGTATTAATTGTTCTTTAATTTTTAAAGAGTTAATGGGTTGTTGCTTTGCTTAAAGGAATATACTCAATTATCAATCATGACTTTATCCTTTCAGGGGTTGCGGTCAGTACTTTTCACGCTTTGATTGGCTACACCATTTTTTTAATTTATTATTTATTTTTTTTATACAAAGATCCATGAGCATAAGAACTAAAAAAGAATGTTGAGTTGAGCGCATGGCAATCCTTAAGATGCTTATTGTTGCATTGCTATGTAATTAGTTTTTACAGGTCTACTTCATTTATATAATTTTTGTACTTGATATTGTTGTATAAATGATGAGGTATGCTTTACCAATCACAAGGATAATTGGAACATGGTATATATGTATTCAAAACACAAAATCCCGCAATCCCTTCTCATTTCCAAACCAGTGAAATCATGGAATTCGACAGGTCAGCTTCTTCAAAGGTGAGATTACTTTCGCATTCCAGGCTCTTGGATCGACCAGGAATAGCTTGCGCAAACCGAAACCGGCGCACGTCGCCATCTTCCACCTGAGCGGAACAGAATGACCAGAGCAACTTTATCGGATCGCTACGTAGAAAATTCCTCTGAAGTCTTCGCCCATCGGGGAGACGAATGCCGACTCTACAAGTAACCTCCTTCTCACCTTTCGGTTCTTCAGGAAGATGAGGACGCTCCAAGTCTGCATTCAAGCAAGCCTCTGCGGCTTTATCAGTGCCGGTCTCATCACCTGCCTCAAGCTTGGTAGCCTCAATTGATTGCTTACGAGAAAGAACATCATGATGCTCCTTCGGACCTCCATCCACAAACGGGAGCAGGTCCTCCAACAACGTCTCTGCTGTTCTCATACCGTTCCATGACTTCATCTTCTGTCCGGTGATGGGATCGATTACGAGAATCGCAGGAAACGATACCAAGTTGTAGTAGGTGCACATACACCTTCTTCCCCTCATCAGTGTCATAATTCACTTGCCAGAAGACGAAATTTGCCCGGATCATCTGCTCCATTGTTTCGTTCGACCGTGTGTCCCGGTTGAGCACGTGGGAATTGAATTCTTCCGTGTTCTGCAGGTTTACAAGCAGCCACCTATTCCCACCGCTGGCCTCCACCTTGGCATCGTGGAAGGAGCCATGAAACATGAGACAAGATGGCGGACGAAACAAGGAATAGAGACTGCAACTTGTGCTGTCGTCCGATTTCCAGGCACTCGATTCCTCCCCAGAATTTTGAGAGGAAAGAGGAGGAGCAGGACCATACAAAACCTCAGATCTTTTCACCGGTATTGAAGGACGAACTCCATCACGTCCTGCTCCATCGTCGGGGCAGGCAGTACTAGGCTCGGCTCCGAAGAAAAATAACTCGACGGCATCGTCCAGCCTCCAGTTGGTCGCCCGCAGATAGTAGATGGCAGCATCGGAGGACTAGCCCATCGCGATCTCCGAGAAGGAAGAAATTGAGGTTTTCTTCTCACCGGAACTCGGAAAGTTTTCCATGGGATTAAGTCTGTGTTGAAAATCGTACAGAATTTTTAGTATATTTTTTTAATTTTTTTTAAAATTTTATTATAATAAAAATAAATATTAATTTAAAATTAATATTAAGCATGCATCGATCATATCAATAAATCCTACGATCTAGACATATTAATATATAACTAAAAATTTAAATACGATCAATCAGTAAATCATATTTGCTGACTGATATGAGTTTAGAACTAGAACTCAATACCTGTGCGTGGGTAGTTGATCTCCATGATTTGAATCCACCGAAAGAAGCTCTAACATCACGTTGTAGCCGCACACTCGTCCGACCTCTACGGTTAATCCACACGGAGCTTCTGATCTCGATCAGCTCTACCGAACTCATCGTCACCTTTGACGATTAATCTCGATCGATCCAATTGATCGTCTTTCTCTTGATCTCTCGGATACTCTAGAAAATCAGATAGTGCAATATGGATGATGACAAGGTAATGTCTAAAATTTGATGGCAATCGGGCACTCACAATACTCTATCTCTTCATCCAAACCGAGAAATCTAATACTAGGGTTTCATACATCCAAAAAATCCTAACGCCCGAAAATTTCTTTTACGCCCTCTCTCTTTGAAATTTTTCATAAAACAAATTTTTACAGGAGGACTCTCCCATCTCCCATCTGCCATCCACCCACTCCCAAAAATAACTTTATGGGCGTCCAAAGAGAAATAGAATGAAGAAGGGTGTGCGAAAAGAAATTTAGCGCAAGAACTACTGTTTGACCTTTCCACGCACAAGACAAGCCCCCTTCTCTGATTTTTTCTCTCTCAGAAACCCCTCCTTCTCTGATTTTCTCTCTCTCAGAAACCTCTCACGTTGCAACACTCTTCTCTTGCATGCCAAAAAATAATCCTATTTAAATTAGCATGGAAAAAGTAGGAATACCACGTGCAAAGGATAAGAGAGAGTCATTCAATTTATTCTAACCAATAAGTAATTATCTTGAATTCAAAATTTAAGATAAAATTTAAATTCTTTCTAATGTTTGAAAAAGGTGATTAACACATAGAAGGACTCTCCTTCTGATGTGCATGCCCACTTGTAATCTAATTAAAAGTGGCAACAAAAATAGGGTGGCGTAGAGAGAAGATAAGAATGTAAGTTAGAGAGGTTCGCTTGAATTCAAAATTCAAGCTACAATCCTATCCACTTTCAAACACCAGACCCGGTCAAATGGCGCATAAATACCTTCTTAGGCATGGAATAACTTCACGAAAAAAATCAAAGTGTGCGTGGGAAAAGGAGTATAGAAAAGTCAAAGGGATGGGCGCATGAGAGAGTTAAAATTTAAATCTTATTTGACTTGGTCCAAATTGGTTTCAACAAAATCAATTAATCTAGACCCAATTAGACTAGGTTAAATCCAACTAAATTAGGCTAAATCCAATCTAATAAATTTTTAATCAAATTAAAAATTAATTAAGTTTAGCTCCTAATTAAATAAGGATCGAATCTCCCATAGCGATTAGGTCATCACATAACCTAATCGGATCAAATCTAATCGAATTCAATTCGATTAGATTTGATCGAATCCTCATTGCTCGATCAAATTGAGCTAATCAGTAATCAAATTGCTTATTAATCCTTCAATAAACGTAGAGTTTCAATCGAGTGGATGTCTGGGCAACAGAGTCCCATCTATATAAAACTCCTGAAGAGTTCCAAACCAGTGGGACTCTTGAATCCAGTGTCCTAAATAAATGAAGCTTATGATCATAGAGTCTCAGACTAGTAGGACTCTTGATCAAAGAGTCACAGACGAGTAGAACTTAAAGTTCCAATCTTGTGGAATCCACAAAGAAAGAGTTTTAGTCCAGTAGGACTCTTGACCATAGAGTCTCAGACTAGTGGAACTCTTGATTAGAGAGTTTCAGACAAGTATGACTCAGAATTTTAGTTTAGTGGAACTCCTGATCATAGAATTTCAGTCCAGTAGGACTCTTGACCATAGAATCTTAGATTATTGGGACTCTTGATCAGCCATCAGATCAGGTAGAAACTTCTATTATGTATGACCTCATAGATTTGAATCCTAAGCCAATAGCATAGGAACTGATTTTCTGTACCAATTAATGTGATCATCTAGCAATGATATCCGATGTCCGGATAGGTCGAATAGTCGCAATGCAACATCGACGAACCTGTGGCATATGGTTATCATATAATTCATCTCCTTGATCTCAATGCTCAAAAGATGACCAAGGATTTAACTGTCAATCCTGAAAAATCATCTATAGTATATTTTAAAATTCAGTATCCATCGAATGGACCATTTTGATCAAGATTTTGCTAAATTAAAATACAGTGATGCACATACTCCAATACTTGGAGGGGTCAATCCCTTCTTGACTCATACACCAACTTCATAAGTATTTGACTGCATCCAGTAGCCTTCCATCACTAAATTAGAAATTCAGGTAGTTCGGTATCTAAATACAGTGAGTTGCTTATAAGCCACCATGGTGATCTCAGGTCTAAGAGATACTTTTACCCATATCCTTCGCGAGCAACTTTTGATAGTAGAGAGCTCCGCACTGGATCACGTTCAGTAAAATGTACTCCTACACTTCACCCGCATGCCATAACAGTATCTTCATACTTCTTAGTTAAGAGGACAACCAATACTTATGGCACACAATGATCTACACTCGATATATTGTCATCCTAGGTAACAACGAATCATTTAGTCGCGAACTAGTTTAAGGACTAAACAACAAATTCTTCTTTGTCGAGTCTAAATAGTTCTAAAAATTTTATCACAAAAAAATTTATTACAAAAAAATATAAAAAATATGATGAAATGCTAGATTAATAATTTTATTTAGTTATAATTTAAGTACATTTTATAAATTAGTTCAACCATCTATAATCTAGATGATTGGCTTTAGGATACAATTCTTAACAACTCCCACTTAGACTAAAGCCACTCAGAATAGTATCGAGTATCCATCTTCCATTTGTGATTGTCGAACTCTTTGATTTCGAGGGCTTTTGTAAAGGGGTCGGTCATGCTCTTCTTTCCATCGATCTTCTGAAGCTCGATATTACCTCGTTCCATGATCTCTCATACAAGATTGTAGCAACGCAGAATGTGCTTGGTGCGCTGATGTGCTTTCGACTCCTTCGCTTGAGCTATGACCCTAGTATTGTCATAGTATAGCAGAACCGGACCATCCAAGGAGGATGCCACTTCCAGCTCGTCGATGAACTTTTGCAGCTACACAGCTTTCATCGCAACATCGAATGCCATGATATATTCTACCTCACATACAGAATCGACCATAGTATGCTGCTTGAAACTCTTCCAGCAGACCACTCATCCAATCAGGTTAAACACATAACCTGACATACTCTTACTATTATTATGATCTGACTGAAAACTAGAATTAGTATATTCCATAAGTTTCAAGTCAGTATCTTCAGAGATGAGCCACTGATCCTTAGTATTTCTTAAATACTTTAGAATTATCTTTACAACTTTTCAGTGATTCTCACCTAGATCAGACTGATATCTACTCACTAATCCTAGTGGTATGTACACGTCATGGCATACATAATAGAACTCACTGTCGAAGCATATGGTATTCTACTCATACGCTCTCTCTCTTGAGAAGTTGTCGGACAATCCCTCTTAGAGAGAGTAATCCCATGGCTTATCGAAAGATCGCCTTCTTGAAATTCTCCATGCTGAACCTTTTCAGTATTGATGTACGTGGACTAGAACAATCCAAGCAACCTTTTAGATCTATCCCTATAGATCTTTATCCCTAGGATGTAGGAAGCTTCTCCCAAGTATTTCATGAAGAATTGCGATGACAGCCAAATCTTTATTTTCTGTAATACAGGGATGTCATTTTCGATTAAGAGAATATCATCAACAAACAATATAAGAAATACTACTACAAAACTATTAGCTCATTTATACATGCAAGATTCTTCTCCATTCTTAACAAAGCCATACATTCTGATCACTTTATCAAAATGCATGTTTCAACTCCGCGATGCCTACTTCACTCCATAGATGGATCTTTGAAGCTTGCACACCTTGGACTCGATGATGTGAATCTCTCAGGCTGTATCATATACACCTCTTCATCTAGCTCTTCATTAAGAAAAATCATCTTTATATTCATTTACCAGATCTCATAGTCTAGGTATGCTGTTATCGCAAACATGATTCGATTGGACTTAAGCATTGCTACTAAAGAAAATAACTCATCATAGTCAATACCATAATACTGACGATATCCCTTAGCAATCAGACAGACTTTATAGATCTCCACCTTTTCATTTGTACTCTTTTTTTTTCTAAAAATCTACTTATACCCAATAAATTTTATCCCTTCAGGTGGATCAACTAGTGTCCACACACTGTTGACCTTTATGGACTCCATTTCAAACTTCATGGCTTTTAGCCATTTATCAGAGTCAGACCTCTGCATGGCATCCATGTAGGTGATTGGATTCTCGTCGTTCTCATCGAGTTCGATAGGATCACCATCCCGGACCAAGAAATCATAATATATATTCGGTTGATATAGTATTCTATCAGATCTCCTCAAGGGTGCTTCTACAATGGACTCTAGATTTGATCTTATCAAATCTAGTTTTGTCGGTTCACCATAATGTATCGATTCTTCCACCTATCAAACTTCACTAAGTTCAACATTAGTGACAGCAATTTCTTTCCTAAGAAACTTCTTTTCCAAAAAGACTATCCTACTGCTGACGAATACTTTTTGTTCTTAGCAAGGTAGAAGTAATAATCCTTAATTTTCTTGGGATATCTTATAAATAAGCATTTATCAGACCTAGGTCCAAGCTTTTCTGACTATAAACATTTGACATAAGCCGGACATCCCTAAATCCTAAGGTGAGAGAGCGTCGGCTTACGTCCAGTCCATATCTCATATAGTGTCTTTGCAACAGACTTGCTCGGAATAGCATTCAAAATATAACAAGCAGTTTTTAATAAATAATCTCAAAAAAAATGACAAATTTGCAAACTCCATCATGAACCGAACCATGTCCAATATTGTTCGATTCCTCCTTTCAGATACACCATTATATCGTGGTGTTCCAGAAGGAGTCCATTATGAGAGAATCTCATTCTCTCTTAAATATGTCAAAAATTTATTGAAAAGATATTCACCTTCTCGATCAGACCGAAGAGTTTTAATACTCTTCTTAAGTTATTTTTCTGCCTTATTTCGATATCATTTGAACATTTTAAATAAATCAAATTTACTCTTCATAAGATAGACGTACCCATATCTAGATAGATCACTAGTAAATATAATGAAGTAGTAGAATCCACTTTTAGCACATATGTTTATAGGTCCACATACATCAGTATGTACTAGACCTAGAAGCTCAGTGGCCCATTCATCCTTTTCAGTAAAAGATGATTTGATCATCTTACCAAGAAGATAGAACTTATAGGTATTCAATGATTCACAATCATGGATGTCAAGGATACGCTCTTTGACTAACTTGTTGATCTCTTGTTTATATGACCTAGTCGATAGTGCCAAAGATAGGCATCGGAGACATAATCTAGTTTTGGACGTTTATTTGACGTGTACATTATACTAATAGACTATGATAAAATATAAATATCATTTGTTAATTATCCTTATATTACTGTAACACCATTCATAATGATATCATAATAATTTTTTTATTAACAAATAATAACCATCTTGGGCCAAAAATCCAATAGATATTATGTTCATCATAAAAGATGGACAATAGTGATAATCACTTAAAATACATTATTATTTTTAAAAATTAGCTCAAAAGTTTTCAATGCTAGGTTGAAATTTTACTTTTATCCTCAACATTAAGAAATCTATCATCATTCTTAAACTTTCTACTAATTTGAAGTCCATGCAACGAATTACATATATGAATCAGACTCTCAGTATTTAATACCTAGGTAGATGTATCACATACAGAGAAATTATAAGATGTTATCATATAACAGCCTTGACTAGTAACCACTTGCTGATTACTCATGTTCAGCCTATTTGGATCAAGAGGATAATTCCTCTTTGGATCTGTCTGATTAGGGTCAACACTAGACTCCTCATTTTTAGATCCTAAATGCTTGCCACTGTCCAATAGTGAATAGAGCAGACTTACACTAGCCATTTTATTTATCTGAAAGAAAAATATGAAATCTTATTAGTACTTAAATTAATTAATCCTAAAGACTTAAACTTTAGTCTAAACATCCTTCTACTATTTTTAATAAATTGATAGCCTCTACCTTCAATTCGAAAAATTATACTAACTTCTTAGTGGATAGTAGAATCCACATAGACTACAGACAGACCTGAGATACGCTCAAGCCAACCCATATGCATCTATAGGTAGATTTAAAATTAATCATTTTTTAAAATAATTTTTAGTATTTAGATTTTATCCCAGAAGCCAATTCAATAGGCTTTAGCCTCTACTGAAAGGATCTGGTTAGGTCCAACCATTAATATGATTGAGTTCGGTGCATCAAACCAATGATGATCAAGCCCGAAGAAAGCTCTGGCCAATCTGATCATTATTATGAGAGTGCGACCTAATCATCATATGATGGATAGTAATTCTAATATCCAGACGAACATCAGGTGTTAGGCACCTCTAATGCCCATCTAAAAAATTGGACTCATTACTATTCACCTTAATGGAAGGCTATGACTTGGTTATCCCTATAACATAGTCATTTTTAGAGATCTAATAATTTAGAAAATTTAGATTACTTATGATTTAAGGATAGAAAGGACACGGATCAATTTTCTCGCACTGACTTCACTAAGTCATATCCTCGCACTGACTTCACCAAGTCAATAGGTTAGGACTAGGATCAATTTAGATCCATGGGCACCTAATTCAGTCTTATTGATTGAAATCAATTAAACTGATTTCTAATGATATGGATCAACTCGAATCACTAAGTGATCTAATCAACCATATCGGCTAGATAAATAAGATCAGTGAAAGGGATATGCCACTAACTCATCAAAGATCAAATCAATGCGAGTAGCTTTTAATTAAAAATCACTAGTTTAGACTTTCAAACTTATCTTAGATACCAACCGATTAATTAGGTTTAATCTGATCAACCTAGCAATTTTGAGCTAGACTGCTTAGTCATGAATTAAGTCCATCTTAATCTCATTAAAGACATGAACTCATCTAACTACAACTATTGAAGTTGAGTCTAGAGTATTTTTGATCTAATCAAATTCAATACTTGATTAGATTTGATCAATTATTCTAAATTAATCTATTCTTTAACTAACCTTAGGTCTAACCCAATTAATGGATCTAATTCATCTAATTCTTTAACCGATAACTTATGCATATGTCTTAGAATTTTTAATTTATAATTCTAGATTCTATGAATAATACTTAATTCTTTTAATTAAGTTTTTTAAGCTGATGGATTAGGGTTCAATATTTTAAAAATATTTTTAAAATTTTAAAAAAAAAATATTTTCTATTCACTAAATGGGTTGACTCATTTCACAAACGGATCAGCTCATTTCATAAACAACAATCTATTACTAGTTTTAAATAAAAAATAAAATATAATAAAAATAAACCATAAATCTACTTTTTATATCTAATCTAAATACTATCATGTTTAACTTTCATATTGAAATAATTTTAATTAAATTTTTTCACTATTCATCATAATGAATGAGTTCATAGTGGCACCACTACTGCCATAAGAGATCTCCACTGAATAGAAGGAGATAGTCTTTAAACCATACTTATTTTTTATGACTGGATGACTTGCTGACTCATTCATCCTCGATTACTTAGTTATCTGAATATAAAATATATCATATATGTAAGCATTTATTTTCTAATTAACATATTAAAATATATCAAGTAACCTAGCTCTAATATCATTATTGAAAATCATGCAGGATTTTTAGTATGCTTTTTAAATTTTTTTCAAAATTTTATTATAGTGGAAGTAAATATTAATCTAAAATTAATACTAGGCATGCAATGATCATATCAATAAATTCTACATCTGAATCTAGACATGTTAATATATACTTAAAAATTTAAATATGATCGATCAGCAAATCATATTTGCTAACAATTGATATGAATTCAGAACTCAATACCTGTACACGGATAGCTGATCTCCATAATCTTAATGTTAGAAAATATATCCTAAAGTCAATTATCTTAGTTGTAGATGGTTGAGCTAAATATAATTATACTTAAATTATTAATAAATAAAATTATTTTTTTGGTATATTCATCACTTTGTACATCTTCCTGTAATGAACTCTTTTGTGATGAAGTTCTTAGGACTATTTAGACTCGATAAAGAAGAATTTATCATTTAGTTCTTAAATATATTTGTGACCAAATGATTCGTTGTTATCCAGGACGACAACGTATCGAGTATAGGTTGTTGTGTGCCATAAGTATTGATTATTCTCTTAACCAAGAAGTATGGAGATACTGTTATGACATGCAGATGAAGTGTAGGGGTACATTTCACTAAATATGATCCAACTGCAGAGCTCTCTACTGTCAAGAGTTGCTCACGAAGGATATGGGTATGAGTATCCCTTAGATCTGAGATCACCACGGTGATCTGCAAGCAATTCACTGTACTTAGGTATCGAACTATCTAAATTTTTAATTCAGTGATGGAAGGCTATTAGGTGCAGTCAAGTACTTGACTTATCGATGTGTGAGTCAAGATGGGATTGATCCCTCCAAGTGTTGGAGCAAGTGCATCGTTGTATTTCAATTTAGCGAATCCTCGGTCGGGTAGTCCATATGATGGATGCTAAATTTTGAAATATACTATGGATAAATTTTAGGATTGACAGTAAATTCTAAATCATTCTTTGAGCATCAAGATCAAGAGGATGAATTATACGGTAATCATATGCCACAAATTCGTTGATGTTGCATTATAATTATTCGACCTATCCGAACGTCGGGTATCATTGCTAAATGATCACATCGATTAGTATAAAAGAAAATTAGTTTTTATGCTACCGACTTAGGATTCGAATCTATGGGGTCACACATAATAGGAGTTTCTATCTGATCTCATGGCTGATATTGAGTCTCAATGATCTAAGATTCTATGGTCAAGAGTCCCACTAAACTAGAACTCTATGATCAAGAGTCTCACTGAACTGAGACTCTAAGTCCTTCATATCTGGGACTCTCTAATTAAGAGTCCTGATGATCTAAGACTCTGTGGTCAAGAGTCCTACTGGATTGGGACTCTATGGTTAAGAGTCCCACTGGACTAAGACACTATGATCAAGAGTCCTAGTGGACTGAGACTCTGAGTCCTACTCATTTGAGACTCTTTGATCAAGAGTTTCACTGGTCTGCGACTCTATGATCGTGAGTTTGAGTTGTTTGGGATATTGGGTTCAAGAGTTCCGCTAGTTTGGAACTCTTCAAAAGTTTCATGTTGATGGAACTCTATTATCCGGTAATCCATCTGATTTGGACTTAGATATTTTTTAAAGGATTAATTAGTAATTTAATTACTGATTAGCTTAATTTGATTGAGTGATGAGGATTCGATTAAGTTCGATTAAATTTGATTCGATTAGGTTTGTCCCGATCAGGTCATGAGATGACTTCATCGCTATGGGAGTTTTGATCTTGATTTGATCAGGACCTAGACCTAATTAATTTTTAATTTGATTAAAATTTTATTGGATTAGGTTAAGCCTAATTTAGTTGGATTTAACCTAATCTAATTGGGTCTAGATTAATTGCTTTGGTTGAAACCAATTAGGATCAAGTTTAATAAAGTTTGAATTCAAACTCTCCCATGCGCCCACTATTTTTGACTTTTCCACTCTTATTCCATGCCTAAAATTTTGTACGTAATTTTTCTATCACCCAGAAGGTTTCTATGCCCCCTTTCTTATCTGTTTTTGATCTGGTCCAAGGGTTGGATGGTTCAAAGTAAGTTGAGTTTTGAATTCAACTCAGTTTGTTGGAGGTTGGAACCAATCCAACCTTATCTGCTTCCCACGCCCTTCCTTTTGTTTGTTGAATATTTTTTAGAAAAATAAAAATATGTGCATGTAGAAAGAGAGTCCTTCTATGTGTTAAACACATAGGAGGGGCGTTGGATAAGAATAAGAGGCTCACTTAATTTTTGAAATTAAGTGAGTGGTTAAAACCTCCTAATCACTCGACCTTTATCTCTTCATATGCATATTTCTTATGGTATTCACATTAATAAATTATGAGAATTTTTGTACATGCATAATACGGGGTTAGCATTTAGTAATAAAAATTTTAGAATAATTGGGCATTAGTTTTGGACAAAAAAAATCTTGGAGTGAAGGTGAGCAAGGTCCTACAGTACTTTACTTTTTCCCTCATGCCTCTCTTCTCTTTTGATTTTCATCTCTAAGGATATTCAATTTTTAGATATGATCTAAATAGAATTTATAGATATAAAATTTATATTTTCATAAAAACTTGTTTCATGAAAAAACTCTACAAAGAGAGGGTGTGATAGGATTTAAGTGTGTCAGAATTTTTGGGCCGAGTGAAATCCTAGATTTGGGAATCTAGGTTCGGGTGGAGAGATTGAGTGTTGTGAGCATCGGATCACTATCAAATTTGAAATACCTCTTCATCATCCTCTAGTATTTATGTTCTAATTTTTTGGAATATCCAATAAATTAAAAAGTATATGATCAATTGGATCGATCATAATCAGCCATTGAAGGCCCCAGTGAGGAGCTAGCACTCCAGTAGGGCTAATCAGAATCAGGAGCTCCGTGTGGACCAACCATAGAGGTCGAATATGTGTGTGGCTATGGTGCGATACTAAAATATTATCCAATGGATTCAAATTATGGTGATTAGCTATCCGCAAAAAGATATTATATTTTGAACAGATAGATGTAGTAAAGAGTTTGTTGCATGGTTTTATTTTCAGATCTATATGAATGTATGCATATTGCATTTAGATCCTTAGTAAGAACTTAATATTTTGATATGATTAAAAATTAATTAATTAGATTAATTAATTTCTACTATATTTTAGCTATTTTTGAAAAAAATTTTAAAAGTAGCATTGTAAATCCCGCACTACATCCTTCAAATGGTATCAGAGCGTAGGTTTGCTAAACATGATATGCTTGCATGATTAGATTAATAATATAGATTTAATCTAAATATTAATCTAATATTTTGATTAATTAGATATAAAAATTAAAATCAAGATTGCACAGACTGTAGGTTGTCCTTCTATATGATTTACCCTCTACAATGCAAAGGTTGTCCTTGTACGTGCTTGATCTTGTTGTTGATCATAAAATTTTTAGATTAGATCTAATTTTTTATGATATGTTAAATTAAATTTTAATCTAATTTTTTTTATCATGAATGCATGTTTAGATAGGATCCAAAGTTTGATTCATGATTTAGTATTATGTAGTGTACGTAGTTTTAGATTAAATCCTACAACTAGTGTTGTTTGTGAATTAAGCCGATTCAATTTTAAAGTTAGTCGACTCAATTGATGAACAATGCTATGTTATAAAGAATCTTTTAAAATTAAAAAATTATTTTTAAAAAGTCGAACCCCAACCCATCAATCCAAAACTTAATTAAAGAAATTAAGTATTGTTCATAGGGTCTAGAATTATGAATTAAGATCCTAAGATAAAGGCATAAGACTGTGGATTAAAGGATTAGATGAATTAGGTCCATTAATTGGGTTAGACCTAAGATTAGTTAAAGAATGGATTAATCTAGAGTAATTGATCAAATCTAATCAAGTGTTGAATTAGATTAGATCAAGGATATTTTAGAATCAACTCCAATAGTTATAGTTGGATGAGTCCATGTCTTTAACAAGATCAAAATAGACTTAATTCATGGCTATGCGGTTAAGCTCGAAATTGCTAAGTTGATCAGATTAAACCTAATTAATTGGTTGGTGTCTAAGATAAGTTTGGCAGTCTAGATCAGTGGTTTCTAATTGGGAGCTACTCGCATTGATTCAATCTTTGACGAGTTAATGACATATCCCTTTCACTAATCTCACTTACCTGATCGACATGGTCAATTGAGATTTGATTAGATCACTTGGTGATTCGGACTAATCCATGTCATTAGGAATCAGTTTGACTGATTTCAATCAGTAAGATTGAATAAGGTGACCATGGACCTAAATTGATCCTAGTCCTAATCTATTGACTTGGTAAAGTCAGTGGGAGGACTTGACTTGGTGAAGTTAGTCGGATAAATTAGATACATATCCTTTCTATCCTTAAATCATAAGTAACCTAAATTTTCTAAATTATTAGATTCTTAAAATGACTAAGTTATGAAAATAATCGAGTCATAGCCTCCCATTAAGATGAATAGTAATGAGTCTAATTTTCTAGGTAGACATTGAAGGTGCCTTACACTTGGTATTCATTTGGATATTGGAATTACTATCTATTATATGATGATTAGATTGTACTCTCTTAATGGTGATCAGGTTAGCCAAAGCTTTCCTTAGGACTGGTTATCATTGGTTTGATGCACTGAAGTTAATCATGTTAATGGTTGAACCTAATCAGACTTTTTCAGTAGAGGCCATAGTCTACTGATTTGGTATCTGGGGCAAAATCTAAATATTAAAAATTATTTAAAAAAATAATTGGTTATGAACCTACCTATAGATGCACACAGGTTAGTCAGAGCTTTTCTCGGGCCCATCTGTAGTCTATATGGATTTCAGTACCCACTAAGGAGTTAGTGTAATTTCTCGAATTAGAGGTAGAGGCTATCAATTCGTTAAAAATAGTGAGATGATCTTTAGACTAAAGTTTAAGTTTTTAAGATTTAAATTTATTCAAGTACTTATTAGGTTTCATGTTTTTCTTTCAGATAAATAGAATGGCT